>JAQQAE010001275.1:0-26206 GCA_029823295.1 Pseudamia nigra
ATCGGCATCTGCATTGTTGTTGGGCCCCCCTGGGCCCCCTGGATCCATGGGCCCCGGGGCGCCAGCCCCACTTGCCCGG
This sequence comes from Pseudamia nigra, assembly GCA_029823295.1. Classification (NCBI taxonomy): domain Eukaryota; kingdom Metazoa; phylum Chordata; class Actinopteri; order Kurtiformes; family Apogonidae; genus Pseudamia; species Pseudamia nigra. The sequence goes on from JAQQAE010001275.1 coordinate 80, forward strand.
TCGGTAATACGGCCGGGCAAGTCACCCAGGGGTATATGACATTTTCAACCTCACTACATACTGTATATGTTCCCCTTTGTCTCATTATCTTAGGCCAATTTGTTCTGTTAACATTGTTTGCTGTAGTTAATGTTATGAGTACAGTTCTGTTATTTTGACCTCTTTTTTAGGCTGAATTTTTGAAATTTGATTTGTAAACTGGTTTTATCTCTTGTTGGGTGAATAGAACCCCATTTTTGTGAACCTTTAACCCTGTCTCATCATTGCCGTACTACTTGGTTCCTAACAGTCAGCATGCGTGCAGCTGAATATTGAAGTAACGGAAAGTTGAAAATTTTATTTTGTGAAGACCAGAAACCAGGGCATTACAATAATCTGTACAACTAGAAATAAAAGCATTCACCAACAACCTCTGTGCTGAAAAGAGATAGAAATGGGTGGACTCATTTTTAAGATAACAACAATCTATTTTTGTTAAATTTCTGATGTGTGAAATAAAATCAGGCTCAGTCAAAAAGGACTGAAGGCCCAGATTTTTTGTTGTTGTTTTTTTTAACACATTATGACCATGTATAATCTTGTAGTTTTGGTAAAAGTTTCTGTCTCTTGTCATCGAGACCGATAATTAAAACTTCTGTTTTGTCCTGGTTGAGCTGTAGGAACTTCTCTGCCATCTACTGTATGACTTTATGTCTAAAATGCAGTTTAAAAGGACATTTCTTGGCTCTGCATCATCAGGAGACATGGCAATATAGCCATGGCATAGCTGTGGAAATTGATGCCATGTCTCCTGATGCGGAAGGATATATAGATTAAAAAGTACTGGGCCTAAAATTGATCCTTGAGGCACCCCAGACTTGATTTCATTGACTCTTGAAGAGCATGTACTTAAAAAAAATGGTGAATCTGTGAGAAAGCAGTAAATCCAGTTAAAACAGTACATCAGAGGCCCACCAGGCTTCTGAGACTGTTTAATAAAATGTGGCGATCTACTGTCAAACTGTACTTAGATCCAGCAGCAGCAGCAGGACTAGAATAGTTGGCCTTACTGATTCTGGGACAGGTGGCACTAGTGTAAAGAAAATACATGATTGCTTGAAAATGACTCAACAAATTTACTTGAAACTTGCCATGGCTATTGATGAATATCTTCATCCTGCCAACTTTTAATGTAGGTGGCAGTACGGCTTGTATCAAGTAAAGAGGTAATAGCTCTTAAGTATCTTAACTGATTTATGTGACGTATGCTACATTTATTGACTACAACAGTGTCCATTCTGCCAACTTTTAGGACAGCTGGTGCTGGTGCTACACAAGAGAAGACTTTGAAAAGTTATACAAAGTATGAAAATGCTATTTGGTGGCTGCATTTTTCATCAGATGCAATAAACAACCTTTAGTTTTTGCTGTGTCATTCTTTGTCAGTGCATTTAAGTGAAAACCTCCACTGGTTTCTAAGAGCTGTGCATATTTCCATCATCCCCTTGTAGCCTGTAGAAATGACATGCCCACTTTGATTCAAGACAAGAACCTACTGTATCTGCAGCTCCAGTTTATTGTTGGTGTAGGCGCTCAGAAATAGGTCCAAGAACCAAACCATGCCTATTCCCTGTTGGTGTTAAAGGGCTATCAGTGAAATCACAACAAAACATATCTTTTCATATTCTTTAATTGCATCATATGTTTGTGGTGTTGCTGTCCTGTGAGAACCATACTGTACGTTTCTAACATTCAATCTGTCTGAGTTTAGAAAAACAAGCTTATTTTCAGCTTCATAACAATGTATTTTCCAGCATACACAAAAGTTTTAAAGTGTTTATTTAGATTAAGAAAGTGGATATTTTTTTCTCATAGCAGAAAGGAACACATTACCCTCCAATGTATCACAAAAATTCAAAATAAGCACATTTGGAAATTAAAATAAGGATGCACAAATACAGTGAAGCAAAAAGTACAACATAAGTACAATATTTGAGATAGGAGTAATGTATGAATTACTGTAGCATAAAATGGACACACTGAATTAAAGTACAAGTACCGTAGCTCAGATTTATACAATAAAGAAAACTGTGTGGAAATCAGATGTTCTCTGTAATTTATACTGGCAAGAAATAAGTTAATTGGTTTTTAGTTGTCATATTATTTAGTACCATGTAAAACTAACACGACATTCTGTACATTGTTTTGTTTATTTATGGGATAACCTGGAAATTGAACTGGATTTAAAGAACTTTATTCATCCCTTTCATGAAAATTCAGTTGACCAGCTCATAGCTTGATCAGCTTGATCTTTCATGTTACTAACTTGAAAGATCAAGTTAGTAACATGTCTTCAGTCTGCCATGAGCTGTGCTGTTTAACAATTTGGTGGTAGTGGGGCTGAAGGATCTTCTATAACCTTCATTCCTGCAATGTAGTAATGTTAGTTGTCCGCTGTAGCTGCTCCTCTCTTGAGACAGAACAAGGTGACAGTCTGGATTGTCCACGATGTTCTTCAGCATGTGAAGAATGCTCAGAATTGTACGTTGTGGAAATTAAACAGCTGCCTCACTGGTGTATGGCCCAACACAGAAGAGCCAATTCCTCAGGAAAGAACTCAGCAGTCTACCTGCATCTCAAGGACAAGAAACATTCCTTTGAGGACAACAATGTTCGGCTGTTGGCCAGGGAGGACAGGTGGTTTGAGCGGGGGGTGAAGGAAGCCATTTTTGTGAATCTGGAATGACCCTCTGAATAAAGGGGGAGGACGAAGACGCAAGGATACTATGACATGGATGACTGAGAACCTCCACAGACATGATGCCCTTCATTTTCTTCTGTGTGCACCTGTCCACCACAGCCTCCCTCCAAGCACTGATCCAGCCATTTTACATCTTTCTGTTTTATGCTGCCTCCCTAGCAGGCCACAGCATAAAAGAGTGCACTTGCAACAACTAACTGGTAAAACGTGTAGCATCTTAGGGAAGATGTCAAAGGATGTCAGTCTCCATAAGAAAAATAGGCAAATAGGCGACTCCGTCCCTTTCCATAGAGTGCATCTCTGTTCTGGGACCAGTCCAGCTTGTTGTCCAAACATGCACCAAGCTGTTTGTGAAATGTTCCCTGATCATTTTTTAAAATCAAAAAACACTGCATTTTACAATACGGGAAAATCAAAGAGCTGCAAATTGTTTGGTCACTGTGATACTGAATTTATAATTCATACATGGCACCTGAAAAACTTTACACTCCATTAAAAATGGAAAGCAGTGCTTCTGAAGTGTAATTATAGCTTGGTATTGTCAAGTGACAAATCAACCCCGTGCTCAGAATACATTCTATTTAAGATTACAAATATATAAACATCTTTGTAAACAGGTACTGTATTTAGTACATCGTTAGCAGTATTCACTCAGGCAGTTCTTGAGATACTGCAGTGTCTGCCTTGGAACATTCAGTTAACTTTTAAAAACAGTCACATCCTTGGTCTGTTGTGAAAGTCAGCTGTTTGAAATATCTCAGCCAAAGAGAAAAGTTTGCAAGAGGTCACAGCCAGGGATTTGGTTAAAAAAAATCCTTCTCGTGCCATCCCCAAACATAAATGCTTGGCTTTTACAGCTGCTGCACGTATTTCACCTCTTAATCTTGCCGATCTCTTCGCAGAGTCTAGAGAGGTACTGTGTGAGCTTGACCATGAGGATGATGAGCGCCCCTCCTGTGAGCATGCAGGAAGGCCAGAGCAGCGTGTGGAAGACGATGCTGTGGTCATACAGACGGGTCAGGAGGACGGTCTCCTGCTGCTCATGGGGGTCGTAGTAACATGGGACCTGCTGGTTCACCTTCAGACGCTCGGAGATGTTCATGATCACTGTGTGCATTGCAACGCTGTCCTTCTGACACCGGGGCACGTAGAAACACTGCAGGGACAGGAGACGAGGACACCCAGATTAGAGACGCTGTGGGGACGGTGGAAGGCATGTATTTAGCATCGGTTTCCCTAAACTCTTTCAGTTCAAGACCCAAAACGATGAACATGTTGTCACCTTGGAACTCATCTGAGAAGAATTCAATATCTTCTGCCATAGAATTGACACAGTTGTAGACTCACACCTGTAGCCCTTGTGCCAAATATGGCTGATGATCCTGTGGCTGTGATTGTTGATGCTGTGAAAACCATGGCCACAGGTGCTAGTCAGAAGGTCAGCCTGTATGCAAAGTCTGATGAATGCAGCTCTATTTGAATTCGAGTATGAGCATGAGCGACCACTGCACCCAGGTTTGGAGGGGTCGGCAACCTTTACCGTTTAAAGAGCCGTTTTGGGAAAGAAAAAAAAAAAATCAAAGTGTCTAGAGCCACAAGAAGTATTCAAACCCTTTATGCGCTACATGACATTTGACACAAGTTATAGCTTGAAACACGTTCACACCAATTTGGTTATTGTGTCATTCTTTTTTTGTTCATTTTGTTGATTTAAAAAATGTTAATTTCCTTGCTTATTTTCCTCATTTTTGTTTAATTAAATCAATTATTGTGTTCATTTTTGCTTCCTTTTGTTCATTTCCTTGCTTATTTTTGTTCATTTGTTTATTTGTTTTTTTCTTTTTCGGGAGTTTTAGTGTATTTCCCAGATTATTTTTGTAAATTTTGGTTGATATTCGTGGATTATTTTCCTCATTATTATTTATGTACGCTAATTTTCTTATTTATATTCATTTAATATTTTATATACATGTATGTCATTATTTTTACGATTATTTTTTCATTTCGATTAATATTTTCCTCATTTTTTATACATTGTCATGAAGTTGAATTCTAATTTGTCATATTTGACAATCTTTTGAGCATAATTTTCTACATAATTTTGATTATTTTTGTTACGTTATTTCAATTTTTGATCATTTAATTTATTACATTGTTTAATCCTGTTCATTTTCTTAATGTTCATTTTGTAGGTTATTTGCATCAATTTTGTCAAATTTTTTGTTCACTATCTACTTCATCAATTATTCTTTTTGTCAATTTTGTGCTTATTTTGTTCATTTTGATTTATTATAATATATTACATCCATCAGTGGATAAAACCACAGGGGCCACTGGGGAGGGGCAGATCTCTGGTGTAGGTGATGAGTCCACTATGACATTTATATGTATTTTACTCTTTAATGTAATAATGTATAATAAGCAGTGTATGTGTAAGAAAGAAGATTAAATGTTTTATTAATCAAATAAAATGGAACAAAATCAGCAAAACTTAATAAAATGAAAAAAATAAGCCACAAAAATCATAAAAATGAACAAAGTAATTAAAAAGTGAACACAAATAAACAAAGAATAAAATAAAATAAACAAAGAATCAAGAAAATGAACAGTTTATTAAACAAAATCAACAAGATAATTGAGAACGAAAACAAAAAGTAATAAACAGCTTGAACAGGTTGCAGAACCCACGTTGGGTCCTGATCGTGTGTCTGAGAACGACAGATACAGAATATAAAGTATTAATAACTGTTCTAGTTACAGGTACAGGTTAAATAGGTAGCAATCAGATTATATCACAGATCAACAGACTGATCCACCTCTACATTTACTGTTGCTTTTGTCTCTTGTCACACGTGTCATATCAGAAACCAAAGTCGCTCTAATAACTGAGGAGAAAAAAATAACTGAAGCACTCAGTAGGGATTAACTAAAATTTAAATAATTAGACAAAAACAAAGTTGTTCATATTTAATCAGCAGGGAGACGCACAGACAAATGAATCAAGAAGAAAATGTCTCTGCTGTGCTACTTTTAAATTAAGAGGATTAGGAAACTAAACACTTCAGACATTCAGAGAAAATGAAATGTTCTTAAACTCCATGTTTACTGGTTTCGCTGCAACTTGATGTTGTGGAAAATAAAGATAAAGTGTAGTTGGCTCGTTATCCCTGTTTTCAGACAGAAATTAAAACAATCACGTAGTATTTGCAGAAAAAACACGGCAGCAAACATTTCAGATGTAGAAGAGCAGCAGAGCCTTCATAAACAAGTCATATAATCCTGGACGTGACACTGAATAAACTAATGAATGTATCGAGAGATGATGATTCCTGATTTATAGCCATAAACCAGGGACTTATGTCATTCTGTTAAGACAGTATGATTTGTTTGCAGTGCATAATGTCATTTATTAGGTGCTTGTTATTATTTATCGCTGCTTGTTTTTATTGTCTGTTCTGAAGTTGATGCATATATCTGGTTATTGTATTGTATTGTATTGTATTCTATTCTATTCTACTGTTGTCAATTGTATCGTGTTCACAACAAAAAAAATAACAAAATGAAATTCAAAGACTGAAAAATGTACACAAAATGGTCAGGGAATTGAACAAAAATGAAAGAATCATAACAAAATGTACACAATTGCACAAAAAGCATTTTAAAATATTAAATACATGTTAAAAATGAAAAAAATTATTAAACAAAATTAACAACATAATAAACAAAAATTAAAGAAATAATAAACAAAATAGATATAGATGTGATGAACAAAATAGTGAACAAAATTAACAAAATAGTAAAATTTGATATGTGATGACAAAAATGAACAAATTATAAAAAATCTACAAAAATCAACAAACTGAAAGAATAAAATGAATAAAAAATAACAAAATAACAAAATGCACAATTATAAAAATTGTGCATTTAAAAATCAACAAAATAAAAGAACAAAACAAAAGAATAAACGGAATGATAAAACCTAAACAAGAAATAAATGAAATAACAAATAAAATGATCAACACTGAACAAAAATAATAATAAATAAAACGAACAAAATGACTAAAATAATAAAGCATATGGACAAAAATGAGTAGCAGTAGTTTGTTCAATTCAGTTCAAGTCAAGTCAGTTGCATTCAATAAATGTTTCCCCAGTGATATTCTTGACCTTATCACCTTCCGTACAGTGGCGGAGAGCGGGGGGGAAACATCTGGTGACGAAGGTGTGTGAACCGGTCCGGTGGCCGTTCTCCCTGCGGCGGTGTACTTACGTCAGAGCTGGCGTCCTGTGTCTCCTCGTTGTGCGATAGGCGGCCGACGCGTCCCGTGCTGTTGACGGTGACGTAGACCTGCAGACACGGGTATTTGGACGCTCTCCAGCACTCGGAGCCACAGCTGTAGGAGCAGTTCACATCTGCGGTGACCGTGGAGTTCAGGACCACGCACACACCTTCCTCCGTCCACACGCTGTTCACGTTTACATACGCAACCAGTTTAAACCACACGGGAAAAGTTGAAAACACACGTTAGTGATCAGACGCAAAAAAAAAAACAATCGCAGGACCAATACGTGGCCAGAAGAGCTGACCTCCGAGCAATTACGTGCCACATTTTGTTCATTAAATTTATTAGTTTCTTCATGTTTTTGTTTATTTATTGTATATTTTGGTATTTTCTGGTCATTTTGTTCATTTGTTGATTTTTTTTGTTCATTTGTGCTTATTTTCTTGATTATTTTGTTCATTTTCTGATTATTTATTATATATTTTGGTATTGTGGTGTCATTTTGTTTACTGGGCTGTCAATTTTGTTTATTTAATTGATAATTTTCCTATTTTGTTTGTTGTTTTGTTTATTTTTGCTGACTTTCTTTTTTGGTATTTTCTTTTCACTGTTGTTTTATTTTGTTGATTGTGTTGATTATTTTGTTTATTCTTGAGTATTTTGTTCAATTTGTTTAAATTTTTGTCTATTTTCTAGACACTTTTGTTAATTTTGGGGTCATTTAATTGTATATTTTGTATATTTTATTTGTGGTTCTATTTTTGTTTCTTTCATAGATAATTTCTTTCGTTATTTTTTTGCATTGTGTTGTTTTTCTCATTCTTTTCATTATATTGGTCATCTTTTGTGCACATTTTAAAGCATATGCTCAGTTATTTTCATTTTGTTTGCTACACTCTCTACTTGTAGTTATTTTATATATATTATTTTGTATTTTTTTAAATTAATTTTATTGTGTATTCTACATATTTCTGACCATTTTCTTTGCCACACTGTTTAATTTATTCATCTATTTTTTGTTCATTTTTTTGTTAATTTTCTTGATTATTTTGGTCAATTTTTGTTTATTTTATAGTATATCTTGTCCATTAATGGTCATTTTGTTTTATTTTTGTTTAATTTGGACACTCTCCAGCAGTTGGAGACACAGCTGTAGGAGCAGTATCTTTACTATTTTTATTTGTTTTATTCTGTTTATTATTTTGTTCATTTTTGCTCAGTTTCTTGATTTTGTTCATTTTATTCATTTTCTTGATTATTTTATTCAATTTTTGTGTGAATTTTACATTTATTTTCTTAATTATTTTTGGTAATTTTTGTTTAATTTTGGTATACATTTTGTTGATTTTTTTACTCTCTATTTTCATCCATCTTATTGCTTTTTTGTTGTCTTTATCATTTTATGAATGATTTTTGTCATTTTCTATATTGTATTATTCATTTGTTGTCCATTTGTTGTTATTTGGTCAATTTGCTGTTCACAAGATCATAAAATAATCAGCAAATGTATGAAATTAATCGAAAAAATAAGCAGGAATAAACAGTGTGTTAACCAAAACGACCAAAAAAACTAATAAAATATACAATAGAATGACTTAAAATGCTCAAAATAATAAACAAACTGAAGAAAACATTTAAATAATACATGGTATTCACTAGACCTGCAGACACAGGTATACAATCATGTAAAAATGTGTAATTCCCATTTGAATATGTGGTCGCAGAAAGCTTTTATTTAGGCAGTTTTCAGTAATAAGCATGTGTATAGCTTAAAACAGACAGAAATATTGAAGTTAATCCATTAAAGTTCGTACCTGTCTGCATAGGAACGTAATATGGTGATTCCCAGGACAAAATACATCATGACAGAGGACAAGATCATTCCAAGGCCCAGAAGAATTGCACGATCTTCACCGGGTTTTAGAGCTGTCACAGTTTTCTTCTTGTCCAATAAATCCACATCACGGAATTTTTGGTAGATGGACCTGAAGAACAACAGAAGGGAGGAAGTGGAAATGGGAGCAATTCAAGCTGCAGTTCTTCGAACAGACACTAGATGGAGCAATTTAGTCACATACACCCCTCACGCAATCAACTTAATTCAAAAATAATGGTAAATGTTATAAAAGTCAAGCTCCTGCATTGAGCTGTAAACCATAGCACTCTCCAAATAACAGCATTTCTACACCTTTAGCTCTAAAATGTAATTTGAGCTTGATTTTATGTCACAGTTATGGCAATAGTTGTGATTTTTGTCAGATTATTAACACTGAAACTGCTCAGTCTCAAACTTTAAAATAAAAACCCTGCTTCCACATTCAGCCCTAAATGCCAACAACGCAGACTCATCATGGCAATGAGAAGTTTAGTTTTACCGCTAATTAGTGTGTACCGTATTTTCCGCACTATAAGGCGCACCGGATTATAAGGCGCACCCTCCAAAAATGTCACATTTTTAATTTTTTTTTAAAAAATCCAGTGCGCCTTTTAGTGCGGAAAATACGGTACAGGTGTGTGGTTTGCATGATGAGGCAGCATTGGACCCATCTTGCAGGTGGTGGGCCCACAGGCAGGCATAGTCATAAGGATATTCTGAATTGCTCTTAGTCTGACCTGTCACCTAGGACCACTTTGCTTTGGGAGACCCTACCAGTGGCAAGTTGCCCCCGACAACATATCTCCTAGGATCCCTCAGGCACACAAACCCATCCACTGTGATCAGGTGGTGATTCAAGGAGGGGTTTGAATTTTCAGATTTTATATTTTCTTGGTTCATGGGAGTGGAACTAATGCACTTTAGTTGACTTTGATTGGTTATGACTTGTGACGTCACAAATCGCTTCTCCTTTGGGCCATTTCGTTGAGGACACTAGTAGCACTAAGTTCATGTTTTCACAGCTTTTATTTTACACCACATAGTTTACTAAACTCTCAACACTCACCTGGTGGATTTTCATGGTATGGGGATACCATGAAAATCAGGCCTTGAATATTTCACTTTAGATATAGCACATTTTTTATATGTCAGTGACAATATATTTTATGAAATTCCACACAAATCACAAATTATTTTTAATTAAATTTTTTCCCAATGTGTAGAAATGTATTTTCTTTACCAATGGCCCACATAACTGCATCTTTTCAGAGTTAACCATCAGCAGTGCAGCGCTTCCTCGAGGAGGTGGGGATAAGTGCTTACTCTGCTGCTCTGCTGTTTTGCTCTGCCAAAAAACTACCAAATCTATGCATGCAGCTGAAACCCTGTTAGTGGTAAGTTTTGGGCTGCCAGTGACCTGTTAGCAAGTTTGTTTATTTATGTAGAAGGATTCTCATTAGTTGTGTCATAACATTCAGCTAATCTTCCTGTGGTGCACATCAAATGCAGCACATAACATTCAAGAATGTAATAACCTCAGTACATTCAATATACTGTGCATCAATCTTACTGCACATCTTAAATGTATGTGCAGTAAACAGTACTAAATTACATGTGATGAAACCCTAAAATTATAAGGAAAAAAGATATGCACAAAACATAGTCCATAATAAAATATGATGTAGAATTAGCACAGAAAATGAATGTACTGTATAGTTCAAGAAGACACCATTACATGTCTCCCCACATTCTTTGTTAATAATGACTTATTGTCAAACAGACCTGAGGAGGTAAATTGATCCAATTTATTATTGCACTGTAAATGTTTTTTTCTCTAGAAATTAATCTTAGGGCAAGGCACTATGATACTGTATGACTGTTACCAGCAAACCCAGTGTTGTGGTTATGTACACTATCAGTCAAAAACTGGACAAACCTTCTTTTTCAGTTTTTTTTGTTTGTTTTCATTTTTCATTATTTTCATTCATGAAGTGCTGTGCCGTTGTCAAAACCATCCAACGCTGTGATGACAGTGTTTCTCACGAGGACTTTTTAGGCTGGTAATTCTCATAAACTTATCACTACCTTGTGATTCTGATGAGAGAATGTCATGAGTTTGCAGAACCATCATCAAAGCTTAAAGTGGCTACATTGGGCAACATAAAATATAAAACATGCCCTTGACTATTTTATTTATTTATTTGTTTGTTTGTTTATTAGGACATTGCATATTCATGAACATTTTCCACGTAAATATGCCAGACTGTAGCTAAAGCTAGTTTCCATCCATCGTTCTTAGGCTGATTGATGTTAAAAACGAGAGACTGTAGAGACAAACTTTACAGCAGTGGAATGACATGTTGCCCTGACATAATGGTCCCATTCAAAGAAGGACTTTGTACAACATACATAGCATGTTGATTTTTTTTTCACATTTGTCAAATCTTAGCAATTTGAATATTAACACTTTTTGTTTATGATGTAATCCCACATATATTCGTTCCAGATTGGATGCCTTCAGTATTAATGTATAAAAAAAATTGAAGGAGAAGGTATGTTCAGATTTTTGGCTGGTAGTGTATGTTTTAAAATAAACTATTTGATTGAAAGTGGTGAATAGTACGAGGATGGCTGATCAGTGCTGTATGACAACTATACATCATCCAAATGTTCCAATCACCACATGTAGGCATAAAAAAGGTGAGTGTAAAAACGTATCCCTGCAGCTTTTAACCGGCCTCTGGGTGCGAGAGCAGACAGGAAAACAGTCATTACCAAGGCAATCGGCAAATGCATACTGTTGCAGAGAAGCCTGACTTTGAGTATTGATTAAAAGTGCCTGCACCACATTACACTGAAGCATCCAGAGTGCACACATCCAGTCCGTGGTTCCTGCATTAGATGTACACTGATTGAACAGGAGCTGTCCTCCACACCCATTGTTGCATTAACAGGATTTGGGAGTTGCTTTTTCTTGTTGTACACAACCTGAATTGAACTATGAGCCCAAATCCCTAACCTTCTGTGATTACCATTTCACAGTGACTCTGACCACTGCTGCAAGAAACTGTGATTTAACTTCAGGAAAGTACTCAAACAGAAGATTCTGACTCAGAGGCAGTTTGTTAACTTTTTTGTTAAAATTTTCTCCATAAGAGGGAGGAGATTCAGCTGAATATGCTGGCATAATTTTATACATATGATTTTATGTAGTTTTATTGTAAAACATGTAATCATGTAAATCAATAGCAAAGTTTTGAGTATTTCCAAGAGCTACTTGGACCTATCAGCTAAAAATCACTCATTCATTTATTCATTCAATCATTACCTTTGGCATAAAAGTAGTAACAGACGGGCAAACACACAGACCAAGGCTAGCAAACATATTGACTTCCTTTGCAGAAGATAACAAAAAAAGCTGTATGTATATCAATTTTTTGCCTGTTAGAGCAAGCTGTGTTACCTCCTTTCATTTCCTCTGCCCCCTCTTCCTGAGTTTTTGGCCCCTGCTACAAAGAACATCTTCCCCGATGACCCTCGTCTCCCTTTGCTTGTTGATGAAGAGTGGAAAGATCGCTGGAAAGACCTAATGAGGGTTACAGCCAGTTTAACACTAAATATCTGGACAATTAATCCTCAAAACAGTTGTAAAGCAAATCTTAGCTTTCCTCCATTCGTAAAAAAAAAAAAAAAAAAAAAAACAGTAAATAAAACCATACCTTTGGTGCATTTTGGCTGTTTGTTCTGGATTTATAACTATGTCCAGTTTTGTTAAAGTAAAATGCAGAATTTATATGTGTATGTTTCTCTTAATAATCCTGCCAGCAGCAGTTCCTCATTATGATTGCACTATGATGTGTTGGGATAGAAAACAGCCTTGTTATACTGGAGCCTGTGGTCACAGCCACCAAGCAAACATGTCATTTTGAACACAAAGAAAGTCCACAAGGGGTAAACAAGATGATAGATAGCCACAGATGAAAGGTGTTAATGCTTATGTGGTGCTAATGAAAACCTACCTGCTCTACTGTGGACACGTCTGCTGTCAACACATAGTCATTGGGTCGTCTCCTGGCACAGCAACGCCATGCACGTCCCTGTCTTCCTCTGCTCCCGGCTCCTGCTGTTTGCAAAAAGCACAACGTTTAATGCAACATATGAAACTTTGGTCTTACAAATAACGTCAGCCTTTGGGTGGAAATAAATGGGCAGCTGAGATCATATGAGTTATTAGGTCCAGATCACACAAGGATGAGTATCAAAGTAAAGATCAATGTAAACCCACTCAGAAGATTGCTGGACATTTATTCGAAGTATAATTTAGCATAAGTGAACAGCCATTTGATGAGTCCTACGTGGTTATTATCCTCTGCCCAAGTGAAATTGGAGTGTGTTTAGTTTACAGCTCTTACACATGTGTGCATGTCTGAACATTTGACTCTGTATCTCCAAAGTCCCTGGACCCAAACTAACCAAACTTGGCACATGGAGAGTCTGGGTAGGGGTAAGGGTTACTAAGGCAACCACCATTTAATTTGCATATTAATTAAGTAACTGCATAGCTAGAGGCACCACATTTTAATACAGTTGTATGAAAGAGGTTGGGCACCCCTGACAATGTATATTATTTTCATTTACAGTATAAATCAGTAGGTGTTTGGATCAGCAATTTCATTTCAATCTATCAAATAACTGATGGACACAGGAATACAGTACATGATAAATTAGACTCCAAGACACCTCTCTCTAATCAAATGAACTTGACTTTGACCTTGAACATTTGTAGCATCTGAAATTATTGCTCTTGCCTTACATATATTTCTACCTACGTAGTTAGGTTGAAAATGTTATATACTAATTAAATTGAGTTATTGACTATTCTATTTCTAAATATGCTGTGACCGTCAAGATTAAGGTCATGGTCCATTTCAAGATCATACTTATGTATATGTCCATCTAAGGGTACAACTCTATATCTCCAAAGACCCTTGACCCAAACTAACCAAACTTGGCACATGAGTAGTCAAGGTAGGAGGAAGAGTTACTATTGCAACCACCATCTAAGTTGCATATTCATTAGGTAACAGCATTAATAAATAAGAAATCCTATTTTGACCAGTAGTAACAAAACTCCTACGGCTAGAGGCATCAAATTTTAATATTCAATTTCAATTCTATTCAATTCTATTTGTATAGCGGCAATATGTGATAACATCCAGATTAGACTCATCGCTCATCAAAATGATTTTCACTTTGACTTTTACCTCTAAGGCTTATAGGGTCTGAAATTATTGCACTTTGATCTGCATACATTTTTAGCTATATCATGAGGCTCAATATATATCCTTGGGCTATTGCCTATTCTGATTCCAAATATGTGGTGACCCTCAAGGAAAAATGGGCAATGTCACTGTCAATTTCAAAAGTGGGCAGGGGATTTGCCATTTCACAGCATCCTGTTTGTTACTATGAAAGCAGTTAGATTACTCTCTCACAAAATCATGAGTGAAAGTTGAAACATCAAACAATCAACACAGTTTGACTCCTGTTTTAATCACTCAGTTTCCCACAATCCTCCAGAAAATTCAAGCTGCATTTCTTCTGACAACTTCTACATTTACATGGGGATTCAGGTCACCATCAAAAACTATGCTCCTTGGGCTTTTTCAGACTCAAACACAGGTTTCCGAGTTACAGGCAGTTCCACCTGTTAAGCCCTATTGCCCCCAGATCCGGGGGCAAGGTGTAATTGTACCGATATTTACAGCTCTTGCCGTCTAAAACCACACATCCTATACCATACCATACCATACCATACCATACCATACCATACCATACCATACCATACCATACCATACCATACCATACCTATACACCTCTGTAATCATCAGAATCTCAGCTAAAAATGTATCTAGACCAATTTTAGATCAAAAAACCACAGCCCACACAACAAGCCATTATATACAAAGAGTCAAAAGATAGCAACTCCACCGAATCTTTGCTTTTTCTTATACTGTGTTTCATAAACCAAATGTAAATGTATATTTGATGTAAATGTGTGGATTTTTTTCAGACAGAATAAAGATTTATGTATTTAAAACCTCATTTACTGTCACTGAGTATAATTTATTTTCAGATTTTCACATCAACAGTAATCACTACTAGGGCCCCACTTCCATCTGACACTAAGATTAGACATGTAGGTCTAGTAGAATCTGAGAAACACATGATTTATTGTAGGTAATGTTTGTCACTTTCACAGAAATGTGCTCTGGGCTTAAGAGGTTAAATCACAGGAATCTTATCTCCTTTAAGGAGAGGAGACTTGGCTGAATACCCTGATATAAATAGTATGTAGGTTCAGTGTAAACTGTGTGGAAAAACAACGCTTTAAGTAGGTAATTTTTGATAGATTTGAACAAAAAAATTAGTCCTGTGTGTTCATTAGGTATAATCGGGCTGTTGGCTGGAACTTGTGCCACTTTGAGGCTTATAGTTCAAAGTGTCAAAGTCACTGGGCTTTGGGAGTCATGCTGTCTGAAAGAGGACAAATGCGGCAAAAATTGTGATAAATACTGTGAAGTAGTTGGGAATGGTCTTAGAGTTATAACAGTTAAAAAAAAGAGTTTTGAGCATTTCCAAGAGCCTCTTTTCACCAGTGATACCATCATCCACTGTGCAATACGCACCCATTATAAACTCAATACGCACCAAAGAGGCATAAACTTAAAGTGCGATTTCTTAAAAAAAAAACCAAAAACATACTAGATATCAAAATACTGATCAAGACCAATAATAATGTTAGCCATGTTTGTGTGTATGACAAAATAGTTTGGTCCTAAGGAGGAAGGTGTTTTATTTATGGCATGCGATTGGAAATGAATGGGAAATTGTTTCACTTTTTCATTTATTTATCTATGTGGGGTTTTTTGCCATGGATACTCGGATCGTCACCAAAATGTAAACATCTGTTTCTTTGGTCATTTCTGTTCCTTCCCAGAAAATGTCATCAACTCGGTTTACTGCTCTTTGCATTAAGCTGCTAACAGGCAAACCAACCGCGTAAAAATATCAAACTTCCTTGGACAACATTAATAATTCATAAACCTGGATTAGAGATTTTATGGTCACATTCTGTTCCACTCAGTCTAACATGTAAAGGAAAAGCAGTGTGTTGTCAGTTTCGCGGGGGATAACAGCCTCGCCCAAGTGCTGGGAAAAGAATAATTCCAAAACAAGTTCTTTAAAGATGAGTAATTTCCTCATTGTATTACATTCCCAGCTGCTTGGGGGAAATATGGATAACCCCCAGAGAGACACAAGACATGTGAAGGAAACCATAAATGTAATCCACATTTACAGTGTCTTCAAAACATTCCACACCAGTTTGCATGCATGTCAGCCACAAAAAAAAAACACACTTACATACTGTAAATCCTATGCTGTCTTATAACTTTTCCACTTTTCTCTTCTGTCACAGCGCACTGACCACTGCCTCCTGAGTGCTTCAAGTTCCACACATAACTGTATTGATTTCAGCTACGCATGGATACGCACTTTGAGAATAACCGCCTGACTTCTGCAGCAGCTTTACAGTTAAGTAAAGTTTGAAGGCTTTTGCATGCCGATAATTTACTGGTAGTGGTGTCTCACCCACAGTGGAGGCTGGACTCACAGTGGCAGGTGACCTCATAGCTCATAACTTATAAGGGATGACCAGTGACGCAGCACTTAATGATATATGGGGTAGCACTCTCACACTGTCTGACCTTGTAGGGCTTCTCGAGTTCGTTCCAGAGTGAAGGAATCTAAAACATTTGGTAAAAACACTGAACAAAAAAAGTGAAGTATGGATTTTTATAGTGCAGATTTCAATTGTCGAAAATGCTTCCTGCAACAAATTATTCTAAACTCTTTAGACTGGCTTCCATTTAGTGGCAGAGTCAACTTATAAGTGGTGCTGCTCTATAAATCATTGACTGATTTAAGCCCAGAGTAAATGTCTAAACTTTTAAAAGAACATTCAGAAACTCTAAAACACGGGACACAATCCAAAGTTATAAGACTGAAAAAAGAAATGCCAAGGATACTGTACATACAGTATAAAATGCTTCTTATTGCACAGCAAAATGCTATAGAAATGGAAGTACGTCATTAAATCTTTTATCAAACAAGTTATGTAAACAAGCATAAAGTACTATATGTACAAAATGAAAGTAATCAAGCATGTAAACTAAGCTACTTTGCAAACTTGACTTGGCATTTCTTGTTTTGGAGCAAAAAAGTGGACAAATAAAAACAAAAAAGAGAGAATTTCAAAAGTACAAAAACAAGCTGTGACTTGCGTGCTTTACACAGAAGATGCATCTTTTGTGTTTTTATTTTATTTAGTAAATTAGGTCACCTTAAACCCCTCCTTGTTTGTGAATATATTATTGCAAAGGTTGATATTATACAATATAATTGTGAAGCTCTACATTTTATGTACTTTTGAAAATTACATTTAAATATTTTAATCTTTTATTCTATCATTTGTTTTTTTTCTCTTGATTTTGCTTTCAATTTTGTAAAGCACATTGAGGTAGTGATGTGTTTTAAGTTTGTTCAGTCACTTGCAACCACAAGATATACCCCTAAAATATACAGCCAGTGAACTGAGTGGCTGTTCAATCACTTCTCCTTACAAGAAGTAGCGCTGTAAGAAAAGGTGACATGTTGGAGATATTAAAATGGTCAAAAAGATGACAAGTTCCACTTAAATTGGTTCAGACACTTTGAAGCTGTAGTGATGACACACCAGCTATGACATGAATGTCAAATCAAGGAACCAACATCCCAAGTATTTTTCAGGTGCAATAAATGTGCCATTTGCAAATGATAGTGCACCCATATGTATTAAGTGGTTTAATCTACTTATGTGTATGCAGGTAGCATGTATCTATGTACAGCACTGTATATTCCGATTTCATGAGTATTCTGGCTGACAAATCAAACCACACACTGGCACATGGGCTGCTATTATTCTTGCATGTATTTTGTTAAGGTTGGTTGCATTAGAACCAGTGGGCAATGACTGGGGCTGTTCATTGAGGCCAATGCAGAAGTAGCTTAAAGTTGTAATTCTGCCGTTGGACACTAGGGCATCAGTCACTGGGCTCCAGGAAGCCCTGACACCCATCGAGCTCTCTCTAAAAATACTAAGTTAATACATTTATGTCATGAGTCATCATGGTCTCAGATGTTTTATTTGAACCCTCTAATAAGTGATCTGGTGGTTCAGCTTTAACTTTTTGCTCCATTATTAAGATATTTTGGAAAATTCTCCAACAAATCTGTGAGTTCGACCAGGTCCAACCTTTTTGTCTCTTCTATTTATTCAGTAGAGCATCGTTTTACCTGAGATAAGCTCGACTGTAGTTGTGCTTAAGTGTTTACACTAACAACACTGTAATATGACATTATTTGTCAGTGCTCGGTGATGTTTTACTGAGTCAGTTAGTGGTTAGCATTAGCTTACCCATAAGACCCCTGTCATACTACCGTAGCTCTGCCGCCATTCATCCAAATATGGTCACATCCTGTTTTTGACTCCAAAATGTCATCCAGGAAGTGACAACCTAATTGGCCTCAAAACAGCCCTTCAGAAACCTATGAGTGATGCCACAGTCACTTTATCCACTAATATGTACTGTACAATCTGTGAGTATGACCAGTCCATTTAAAATGAATGGGAAGCATACATTACAGTGGGATGGGATCTTGTGTGTCAGCTGTTTAACTTTTCATAAATGTTTATCATTTTTGCCCTAAATAGCTGTCACAAGTAAGACTTCTGCATTGTGGGCATGTATTAGAAATGGAGAGCGATTTGTGCTCTTTCAGTTAGTTCCATTTTTTAAGCATTGTGAGTGAAGCGTTTTGAGATTGTGAGCCTAAAACACAGACGATCTCTTCTGCTTTTAAATTTACTGTAATGTAAACTCAGCACTGACCCCAGCAAAAACAAGAGGTACTTAAAGGTCCCATATCTTCACATCAATAATTTAATCTCGATTATAATTGGTTCCCACTTGTTGAGATTTTAAATTCTAATGTTCAAAAGTACAGAATTGGAATGCACTTGGGACTAATAAATTTTTGCTTGATTATGCTTCGTTATGAATTTTGATGTCACAAATCACAAAATTAAAAATGTTTTTATGAATTTTAGTAACCCCAAAGGGGAATAAATTCCCTTATTGCCTGTATTTCTTATATAAACAATATAAAGTATATTGTAGTCATGTCTGACAATAATGAAAGATAGCACTGAGTTTACGTTTTCCTACTCCTTTTCAAGCATGTTAAATGACAACAGTTGCAACTTCTGTAACAGTTTTATTTTTTACTTATTAGCTTTTTTTGTTATTAATTGTCTGTCTTCAATTCTGTCTTCTGCCATGTTTGAAATAAAGGTATTAATCAGTCAATCAATCAATACTTTTTAATGCCGGAGGAAACCATTGTCCATCTTCTTATTTATTATCAGGTTATTATCAGGACTAGAAGCACTGAAGAAAATTCATATTTTCACAGCTTTTATTTTACAACACAGACTTTACATCAAGTTTAAAACACAATGAAAATGGACTTTTACAGCATGGGAACATTAATTACCTCCACCATCCAGGTTATGTATGTCAGTGATTCTGGGAGTGATCAGGATCATCATCATCATCAGGATCCAGAGGACTTTTTAAAAGATTCTTCACCATTGTAAAATAGCACCAAATTCGACATTTGTCATTTTAACGCCACGAATAACACCCAGAGAATTTAGCCAAAATACATAGGACAACAGATTCCATCAAACCACAAAGTTTTATCCAGATATGGGTAATATTCCAGATATAGTGATCCAGAATGCTAATACTTGCAGGGCTGGTGTTGGAAAATAGCTACGGTAAGGTAACAAATACAGCTATAGACATGCAACTGATGCCAAATTCTAGCAGAAAGTCTGCTGATTCAGCAATGAGCCCATGGACTTATGGATGTATTTTTAACATTTATGGAGATCCAGGAGAAAACCACCACTATGAAAATATTATATTTTGTGAATAATTATTGAACTAATAATGATATGTATGATATTCCAAATGCTAATGGTAGGTTTTCATGGTCAAAGAAACCAATAATGAGGGTCAAAAACATTTAAGAATATTATTTTTGGATGCAGTATCCTTATGAGAGAAATGAGCACAGGTTCATATGATAATTGTAGGTTTTCACTCCGAAGACAAACTGAGTGTTTCTACTTTTTCTCCCTCTTCACTTTTTCAACAAAAAAATCCATGTACATGTGCAACTCAGTCTCAAAAGAAGATTAGTTTTTGAAAATGTAGCAGCAGCAACCCCTTTGACTCAGAAGCCTATGTTTGACTGCTTCATCTGACACTAATCTAATTTTGCAGTTAAATTGACACTTACTCACAGTAGAATGAATGGCACAGGGTCACTTTTATCCAACTTTACCAGGTATTCATGCTAGTTACCAATAAAAAACTCTCAGACGCCTGGTGACAGATTTATACTATATATCCCCGTGTCATTGCACCTTTAAAGTCTGCATTGGCTGTGTGTGAATGACGACCACGGTGGCAGCTTTAGAGTGTTTGATGCAGTGAGGAGAAGAAGCAGTTTGCTCATAGGAGTGTATGCCGATATTATGACTTAAACGACCTCCATGTCCTGAGGCAGACAAGCTGAGCCAACCTCACTGTACTGTACGTTCTCTATGGGTGTGTCCATGGTTCATATTTCTTTCAGCTGCTTCTCTCTCATCTGGTCAGACTGTAAGCAGCGAAACAGTGAATGAGTGATTAACCAAAATGACCCGTGGCGAACCGTGTAATTGCACAGCATACGCAACCTCTGTCCTTTTCGCTCCCATTGAATTACACTGGAGTGAAATAAATGTATGCAACATAAAGCCCAAGGGTACCTGAAAGTGTGATTTTCCCTTCATGTTTTTTTGACCCCCGTAAATTTGACTTTAGTAGGTGTTTACTCTGAGCTGTGGCACTCAAAAGCTGACCTGCTATCAACACGCTCTTTGAGGGAAAATGTCTCAGGATGTATTTTTGCTTCGTCCTTCCAGTGATTATTGCTCTGCTGTCAGGTGCTGCAGTGTTTGGTGCCTTTAAAATGTTACACTCGGCTGCACCGCACTCCACACAGGTACAGAATAAAAAGGAAAAAATCCACTGAACCTGCCTGAGGCGAATAAACAAGCAAGTGGATGGTGTACAGGCAAAATAAACCACATGTCCAAAGCATTATGTACAGTATTTATGAACAGCATTATACTATGTTTTCAGGAAATATGTTGTTTGAAAAGTGGTTCCCTCAAAAAAACATTTAATCTATTCTGCATAGCATACAATTTTTTTTAAATCAAAAAAGGTGTATAAGAATGAAGACTGAGCAAGAAATAAATGCATTTTTGTCGAGTGAGTGCTATGTCAGCAATATTATACACAAATGAACAGACAAAATGGACAAAATTAACAAAATAATGCACAAAGTTAACAGATGCACAGAACAATTGAAAACAAAAAAATGAATAGCCAAAAAAATGAACAAAGTAGGCAAAATGAGCAAAAGACTGCACATATGTACAAAAATACCAAATAATTAACAATATAGCTGATAAAAGTAGCATAACAATGACAAAATAAAGCACAAAATTCATAGATTCACAACATTAATAAACATGAAGAGAATGATCGAGAGAAAAAACACTGCATAGTCAAGAAAAGCAGCAAAATGATAAATGAAATAAAAAAAATAGTAGAAACATGAACAACATAATGCGCACACGGGTAATGAATAATATAATTGACAATGTCGACAAAAAACAAAAAAAATCTGCAAAATCAATAGATGAACATTAATTAACATGAACATAAACATGGAAACATTAAGAAAATGAACAATGAACGGAAAATGAATGGTCCAATACACAGTATGATGAACAAATATCTACAAAAATTTAAAGAATTCATCAAATGAACAAAAATCAACAAAGAATGTTTGCAAAAATACATAAATTGATAGGATATTTGAGAAATTTAACAAAATAATGCATAGAATGAACACAGACTAACAAAAAGGATCAGCAAACCTACAAAATGAACAAAAATCAAACAAAACATGCTAAACAAATCCACAGGGTGAACAAAAATGCAACAGAAAACGGTTACAAAATGAACAAGAATCAAACAAAAACCGATGAACAAATCCACAAAATGAACAAAAATTTAAAAAAAAAAGCTAAACAATTCCACACAATGAGCAAGAATCAAATAGAACGTTAACAAAAAGTACATAAATCAGTAGGATACTTGAAAAAATGAGCAAAATAATGCGTAGAGTGAACACAGGCTAACAAATTAAGATAACAAACCCACAAAATGAACAAAAATCAACAAAGGACATTAACGAAAAAACATAAGTCAATAGGATATTCAAGAAATTTAACAAAATAATGCATAGAATGAACACAGACTAACAATAAGGATCAGCAAACCCACAAAATGAACAAAAATCAAACAAAAAACAATAAGCAAATCCATAAAATGAACAGAATCAAACAGAAAGTTAACAAAAAATCCATAAATCAATAGGATACTTGAGAAAATCAGCAAAAATAATGCATAGAATGAACAAGAAGGAAACAAAAGACGATAAACAAATTAACTAACTGAACAAAAATCAACAAAGAACAACAAACAAATTGACAAAATGAACAAGAATCAAACAGAAAGTTAACAAAAGCACATAAATCAATAGGATACTCAAGAAAATAAACAAAATTGCCAAATCAAAAAATAAAAAGAACAAAATGTGAGCAGAACATTTACAAACTGGTGACCAAATAAAAACCGGTCCCACTGTCCACTGTGGGTACATTTAGGTAGCTAGTGTTACATCATGCATAGCAGGTACATTAAAGTCCACATTTATGAAGTTAATAGTCCAGTTTTATGATCTTACACAGTGTCTGAGGAGGACTTTGAAGTGAATTTTCTTCTGCTTTCATTTGGGTTTGTTTTGTGTCATTGTTTACATCACGTCTACCGGAACAGCCATTTCCCAGAAGGGGCCGTGTTCATGAAACTTTAACAAACCTAAGATTTACGTATTTACTTATTTGTAGCTTATCTTTTCTTATTTTGTTCATTTTCTGTTCATTTAGTTGTTTATTTGTTATTTTACATGATTGCTGTTGCTAATTTGCTTCATGATTTTTGTTCATGGTTTGCTTATTTTGTTGCTTATTTTATTCATTTTTGTTCACTTTGTTTTTATCCATTTTTTTATTTTGATAATAGTCAAATTACTTGATTACTTGATTCTTTGTTCTTTTTTGGTCCATTTGTTGCTTATTGCGTTAATTTTTGTTAATTTACTTGATTGTTCATTTCTGTTAATTTTGCTGATTATTTAGTTAATTTCTTTTGCTCAATTTGCTGTTTAATTTGTTCATATTTGGTAAATGTATCTATTATTCTGTGCATTTTTGTTAATTTCCTTGATTCCTTTGTCCATGTTTGTTTATTTGCTTGACTATGTTGTTGATTTTTGCTCATTTTATTATTTGTTTTGTTCATTTTGTTGCTTATACTGTTCATTTTTGCTCATTTTGTTCATATTTTTTAATTTGCCTCACTATTTTCTTAATTTTTTTCTCATTTAGTTTTTTATTTGTGTGCATTTTCTTGATTTTGTTGTGTATTCTTATTTTTGCTTATTTTGTTCATTTACGGTCATGTGTATCTTGATTTTTGTTCATTTTGCTATATGCTTCACTCATTCTTTGTTCATTTTGATGCTCATTTGTTTTTTTTTTTTGTTCATTTTTGTTCATTTCCGTGATTACGGTACTTTTCTTCTTTCTTTGCTCGTGTTGTTGCTTTGCTCTACTGCGTTCCACTGCTTCGGAACAAAGTAGGCAGCTTGTAATATGACGGTTGTCCCTTAACATTTGATAAACAAACAAACTGGATGTAACCGGGTAAGAGTAAACAGTATTCTGCAAAACAGCTACTTGAGGACGTGCACTTCTACCCACGTCTGTCTGTTGTTCAGCAACAGCTTATTACCGCTTGTGAAAATAACATGCTTTTAAACTTATCCTATCAAGATTCATCAGTTCACCTCCTGCAGCATGAGTTTATATATTTATCTTTCACGTCAGCTGACTCCAAACTGTAATAAATCATTTTCTCTAATACCGATAAAGATTTCAAAGGTATCCCTGTGAGTGTGGTGCACTGACCCTCCATTGTCTGCTGAATCATTTTAAGCAAATACAGGCCACTGCATCTGAGTTCAAAGTGTCACTGTTTCTCCCTGGTGCCTCCAATAATCTCTCTGCTTGTTCATCCAAATTACAGTGATCCCCAGCAGCTTTGAAAGTTGAACTAGCACTTTTAATATGTCCAATGTGTGGGCTCCTACCTCTTGTCCCTTGTTGTTATCATAATCCAGACTTTGGGCTTCAGTTGTCAACTGTGGCTCTCCAACATGCTCTGGGCTCCCTGGGGCGGCAGCTGGCTACCTCTTATTTAAAGTCTTACCCCAAGTGAACAGGATGCCTGCCATACCTGGGCAAGTAATATGAGTTCCCTGCACAATGCCGTCATGCTTAAAATGAGTCCAGCACAATGAATCTCCACTGTACGTCTAAATACAGAGACAGGCTCCGACTGGCTCTGCTGAGGGCCTGTTGCTATATATGTTTGTTGTACATTCACACAGGAATTTAGGAGCATGTATTTAAAACACCACTGCTGCTCCATATGACTAAATGTACAGTATGTGTGTGAGCAATGTGAATGTCAATGTAGTAATGTGGACAAATAAAAATACCTAAATGTGGCCACAAGGTGTCTCTGCAACCTCAGAAACTGGCGTAGGGATTCTACTCATTTATCCATCAAAGCTCACAGGCAGTGTCCTCAGTGTGTGCAGTGAATCAAAAGAATTGTTACTTAATTATTATAATGACTTAAGCAGAAGTGTAACTACTCATAAACATCAGTACGTGAGTAAAAGTAAAAGAGTATCTCATAAAAAGTGAGCAACTGCCTAACGTAGACTTTATTACATCATACTTTGCATTCAAACAGGGATATCGTTCTTGTAAATTTACTTGATTATCTTGATCATTTTTGCTCATTTTGTTACTTATTTTGTTCATATTTGTTGGCATTTTAAACTGAAAAGGGCTGTGTTTTTTCCTTAATGTGAAACTGTTGGTTCTTAACATTATTGTACCTACATTTCTCTTGTAATAGGAAAAGACACAGAGCACATTTTTCTCACAATGTCTCTTTTAAATATTAATATACATGCAATATTGATGAGAAAATGTGACACAAAGCCGTGTTTGCATGATCAACAGTCACATTTTAAAGACCATGTGGAAACAAATCACCTTTCATAAAAGTTTCTATTCTGAAGGCCACCTGATGTTAATTATATTTTGTAGAGTCATTAGCACCCAGCTGTGATATTTGCCTAGTATATTATTAGAGAAATGTGCTTTGAATGCAGGAGTGAAAATCACTCAAAAGTTATGACGACATTGTACATAAAAACATGTTTATGAGAAATACACCTGAGTCATGACTTCGTCACCGTGGGAAAGTGTGAATGTGACTTCTCAACCTTTCATGTGAAATATGACCCAAACTATCTTTTAAAAAAAAGATCAACCAAAATTCAGAATTCAGTCCCTTAAGACCACCAGAATCACCAAACCCATAACAACATGGGGTGATGTGCCAGAAGTCTACATGATGGAATCCTTAGTACAGGCAGGGGAAAAGCATGGCCAAAAGGAGCTTATTTAAATTTAAAGTCACACACCGGTGCAACCTGTTTGATACCACAGACCTGTGTCCATAAAGACTCGTGGTGCAAAGAGTTGCTCCTAATGAAGAAAATTCTAAGAATTATGGGTGTGGATTATGAATATATAAGAGCAGATTCTAGTAAAAATAAAAGTGATTCGTAAAGTATCTTAAACCTTAAAAGAGCTCGCACATGACATTAGTTCAGTCCTTCTTTAGAGTCGCAAATCGCTCCTAAGGGTCTGCTCATATTTACACCTTGCCCCCGGATCTGAGATTGACTTCTTTCCCATCTTTTATCTTTAGTGCTCATGTGTGACATTTTTG
>JAQQAE010001276.1:0-26200 GCA_029823295.1 Pseudamia nigra
ACTGATCCGGCCCACCTGAGAACAGAAAGTCTGGATCCGGCCCCAGAGCCAAACTGAGTTTGACACCCCTGCTCTAAACCATGATATATTTGCATGACTGCTAATCCAAAGAGTGTGACATGCAGGACTAACATGTTAAAGGGTCAATCACCAAGACCACAATGCAGTGTGATCACACACAAACAAGATTTTCATGCTATCAATTCCATTTTTCTATGGGATTCACTGGATACACTGATGATAGCTAGTATTTGTACATTAGCTGCATAAATAAATGTTTGAGTTTTATATTTGAGGAGGATGAAGTCACTGAGCTTGCAGTGATTGTGCACCATCTACTGACAAAAACAAGAACTACTTTAACCATTTCCAAGTTTAACGTACTGTAATTTCCTTTAACCTAGCCTCTTTTTAGGGCTCTGCGTTACGATTTTAATATTTGATGTTGGTGTTGGACTTGTGTTTGGTGTGTGTAAATATGACATACAAGCTTTTAGCTGTTTTAATTTGATGTGCAAAATGACTATTTTTACTTGATTAGTGCAGTACATTATGCTTTTAGTTGCAGCCTTTAATTCTGATTTTCAGTTTTGTTGATTTTGTTGTTTATTTTCTTCATGATTGATCATTTTTGTTTTGTTCTTTGATTATTTTCTTCATTTAATGTGTATTTTTATTATTATTTAAGTTCTTTTATACAGACCAGTGTGTTTTTTCTCATACCCAACAATTTCGACTGCTCCTCAGGTATGAGAAAAACCACACTGGTCTGTGTAAAAGAACTTAAATAATAACATTAGAAGACCAAAAGAACCTAATTGTATTATTATGTATTTTTGTTGAATACCTCGACTATTTTGTTCATTTTGTGGATTATTTTGTTTTGTAATCCTCAAGTTCAGACACATATTGGGGTTGATTTCTGAGGCTACTTTTTCCACTACTGGACATGAAATTTTTAAATCAACACATGCTATCACCAAAAACTGGATATCATGTAGTCATGAGTCCCCAGATTAATATATCCATTTGTTACAGTGCTGAATATTTCCACCAATGCACACTGTCACACTTAACCTCAATAAAGACAAAGACAGTTTGGGTTTTTGTATCAATGTATTAATGTTTTATTCTAATTACAATAAACAGAATATATCAGTCCCTTATTTGTACAAAAATACCTGAAAAGGTTACAGTTATGATTTATAAGCCATTCAGCTATTTACAAATTGAAGCAAAGCACATGACGAATACAGAAGCTCTCTCTTACAAAAAAGAGATAAGTTACTGTTTTCTTTTTTGCATTCCCTGAAATACATTATAGTTTATTTTATATATATTCTTACTTTACTCATTTTTACAGCCACTGTATCTTGCATTGTGACAATGTCATGAAAATGCACAAGAGTGTAGATTATCAGTGAACCAATCTTTGCAGAAAAGGGGCCAAGTCAATTTCCACTCCAAAAATGAACTCTAGAAAATATACAAGCATTTGTTCTCAGTAAAATCAGAGTGCTGTTTTCAGTTTGGAACTGCTTCCAGCAGACACAAGACTCTGAATTGTCCCCTTTGAACAGTCTGTTTTCTCCGCATTTAATATCTGGTTTATGGTGAGGAAAATGAGTCATAAGAGGCACCGACTGTGGTTACAGCTCACCTGGATTTCAAAACACACTATACTAGAACTTAGCTGTATTGTATGTACATCATTAAACACCTATTTATGATTGAAAAGTGAATCATCTCTTATTGGTAGATTCAACAAATCAGATCGTTTTGAATTTGCATCTACTAAGCTTAATCAGCTGTTGTGGCTAAAGGTCCTTACCTTTGAATAAGTTATATTTTGAGGGTTTAATTCAGCACGGGCAGCAAGCAATGTCTTAACTGTGCTTCTCATAGTTAATAATCTTGTTCTACTTAATTGTGGTAATTATTTACACCCAGCCGACTGGTGGTGTACCAAATCAAAAGATGTGTGTTGTTACAGATCCCAGCTTAATTAAACTAAAGTCCTCATATGTACAGAAAAAAGGACATCTGACGGACCAGTAGTTTTTAATATGCTCCAAGTCAACCCTGAGCAACATTGTTACATTCATTTCTGTTGAGTGTAAAAGTTCAGAAATCCAAACCCCCTGATTTGTTTTATGTGTTTTCTAATTGAGTTACATTTGCACCAGTTGTATTTTATCCAAACCATGTACTGTCCAGCTCTCTGTATCTATACAATGCACTGCGTTGTACACCTGGGATCCCAACTCCAAACTCCACATACTGTAACGTAGGGCTTGTACTGTTTACGTACTTGTTCACTGTCATTTAATCTGAGAGTAAATTAATAAAATGATGAAAAAAAAATTTACAAATAATTAGCAAAATAATCACCAAAATAAACCAAATGTCCACAAAGTGGAGACAGAATTAACCAAATATCCCACAAAATAAGTTAAAATTATGAAAAAATTATCTCGAAAATAAAAATGATCAAAAAATGAACAAGAATAATGGAGAAAGTAAAACAAATCTCACAAAATGAGAGAAAATTAACAAAATAAAAAAGTATGAAAAACTAGCAAAATAATCAACAAAATGAACAAAACAATACACAGAACAAAAAAATGGACCAAATAATCCACAAAACGAACAACTGTGACCAAAAAAAACAAGAAAATAATGAAAAGTAAACAAAATACTCAATTAAAATGAACAAAATTATTAACAAAATCAGAAAAATATACAAAAGAAATAAGAAAATTATCAAGAAAATTAACAAAAAAAAAAAATCAATAAAATGAACAGAAGTGAAAAAAGGAACAAAAGTGAAGAAAAACAATGAGCAAACTGAAACAAATGTCCACAAAATTACGTAAGTAAAAAAATCTAGCAAAAATATTCCACAAAATAAATAACCAAAAAAATTATTTAAAAATTATATTTAAAAACGTCACAAAAATAAAAATTATTGAAAAGATATTGAAAATAATGGCAAAACTAAAACAAGCGCACAAGATAACCAAAAATGAACGCAAAATGAACAAAATTTTAGGTGGAATGAACAGAAATGAACAAAATTAACCAGAAAGAATTAAAAACCAGCAAAATAAGCAACAAAATCTACAAAAGGGTGCCCAAAACAAACACAAAATGGACAAAATAATCCACAAAATAAACAAGGGGGAACAAAACAAAACAGATAATGATGAGACATAAAACTACTCAATCAAAATGCCCACAAAATGAGGAACATTTACCATAGACAAGAAAATTATCAAGAAAATGAAGTGAACCAAAGTGAAAAATGAACTAAACAATGAGCAAACTGAACAATATCCACAAAAGGAACAATATCAAAAAAATGTAACAAAACAGTTTTTAAAAATTAACAAATTCATAAAGGTAATTGGCAATCCAATAAAAAGGCTCCACGACCCATTTTGGATCCTGACCCTGTGCTTGGGAAACGCAGCTGTAGCCACATCCACGGGACATACGGTACATACTACGCTGTATGTGTTTACATACATTACTCCTCTGATGTTCACTCCAATCAGAATATAAAGCAGTAATGGGACTGTGGGTTTGATAACAGGAATCACTTGTTCGTGTTCTTCAAACAGCAGCGATTCACTGACGTCTCTGCAGCTTCAGACGACGTTCAAATGTTTACGGCCAACGATCCACATGAGGCCTTTACAGTACGTGCGGATACAGAAATTAAACTCACGATCTACATTCGAGCACATAATAGATCTGTTCACTAAACAGATTAAGCTGGTGACTGTGGCCTTTCAAACGTCACAATAGCATAGAGCTGCAACAATATATCAATTAGTAATCAATTATTAAATTAATGGGCAACTATTTTGATCATTGAGAAAGTTGGAGTTTAGTTGCATCTTGGACTGCAGCCTCTTAAATGTGAATATTTTATTTCTTTCCTCCTCCTTAGGCTTAAAGAAATACTTTTACGTCATTTCCTGCCATTTTTAGCTCAAACAGTTGATAATGTTCAAAAACCTAATTGACAATGACAGTAAACATTAGGTGCAGCTTTAATACGTATGTTATAGTGTGGTTTGAATGATATGGGGCCTTATCATTGCACGTAAAAGGGGATCTGTTCATAGTGAATGGCATATAGAGGGTCTTGTAGATTTTTATGGCCTCATAAGTATTTAAATATTGCGACTGAAAAAGCTTTAACTTGACTCTAAAATTTAGATTTATGTTTAAAATGTCTTTCTTCACGGCAAGGTGTTTAAACAAGTTTTAAAATAGTAAAAGCTTTCTGGAGTCAGTTTCCCAAATCATTTACACATCTTTCTCATTATTCAATCCATATCTACTGTATATTTGTTTCTCAGCTCAATTGCCCAAAATACAGTGATTGTGAAAATAAAGGAGGCGTCTAACAAGAAATTGATGAACGCTTTTATAGATCTGGAAATAAATAAATCAATAATTGATGAGAGTTAAACAAAAAAAAGGTGATTACTAATGCTTTGGGAAACCCTGGTACCATTTCATTTTCAATTCCACCACATTCGACCCATCACCTACCGGAACAATGACGTTAACACTATGGATACCAGTGTGCTTCTAAAACATCACTTCAGAACAAGTGTTGAATGATGACAAAGTGTTTTCGAATAATTAAACCTAAAAAAGAAAATACACCAATAGAAGCTATGCTGTCACAACAATAATAAAAATAATAATTAGAAATCACACTGGTCAATTTCATGGTAATGACAAAAGAAAACAGTGCAGAACAGCGCTGAGAAAAAAAAAATTCAAATCTTCAAGTAATCAGTCACATCCTGATAAATAAATACATTTTGCGGAAATAATACTTTAAAAAATGATTGAGTCCTTGCATTTTAGATAAATAAGTGTGACCATGCACAGAGTGTCAAATTAGTGTGGCTATTCTGCATCTACATACGCTGATTAAAATATACCTTAGACAACATGCAGGGATAATATATACGATGGCTGTTGCTGGTGAATTATACCAAATACAAAAGATTTTAGCAATGCTTGGGCTTAATAAGAACTCCAAATGCAGGTGAGATTTAAACATTTCAATGGTATTTGTGGAATATTATGAAAAACTGCCATGAGATATTTTTATGGGGTGAATCTGTAGGGATTCAAATGGATACGGAATTGATTCAAAAAGATATGCAAATGGAAATCCACCCAAATAGGAAATGTTTTAAGAGGAAATTAATCTCTAAATAATGTCGTCTTTAATTTCTGCTTAAATATGATGCAACACTGTAATAAGGATTATTAGCTGGATTTATTGGAAAAAACTTTATTTTACCATGTCACAAGTCGGGAGCATGGTTTGATGATGTCACAAATTAGCCATTCATTAGTTAGTTTTGTTTCTTTGAAATCTGAACCTAATAAAACAGATTTATTCCAAATTGCTAAATGAATAGGATTAAAAAGCTTTGTTGAATGCAGTCAACGTCCTCAAACTGCGCCCCCTAATGGTGGCAATGTGGAATAAAATCATCTTTTCTGCTAAATCCAGAAAAGATGATTTTATCTTAAAATCATCTTAAAATCAGATAAAATAATTCACACTAACAATTTTCAGTCTTTTTTTGGCTAGGCTAGTTTCTGTTAGGTTTGCTCTCCATAGCATCTAAGGCTTCGGTCTTGAATTGTGAAGCGCCCGGAGAAAATCTTGGATTGTGAATGGCGCTACACAAATACGACTGAATTTAATTTCTTGTTCCACTCGCTGTGGAAAATTAATCAGAGCTAACGCACGTATCCAGTTTATCTCAAGACACATTTTTCTGTGCTTGTGACACAAAGCCACAAATGGAAATCAATCACAAGGGCTTTTTGTGAGAGCAACTGTCCTCGGCTGGAATTAGAAAAGCAATTGATTTTTAATGAAACTTACTGTCTGAGACAATACGTACTCTACATCCAATACCGCAAACCAACTCAAAGTTTAATCCCAACTTTTGCTTCTTCTGACGCTCCAATTCCAGCAGCCCGCTAAAGTCAAGTGTCATGGGTTGAAATAATGAAAATAGGCCATATGGTGGGTTTTGCAGTTTCCAGTTTTGCATCTTTGCCACATCATTTTATCCAACAGCTGAGTTTGAAACAGGCAGCAGGAAAAAGAGGTGATGCTGGAGAATGTTACAAATATAAAGATGAACATGTTCTATGTGGTAACAGACCCATTTCCTCTCACCTTTCTGCACTGCTACAAGAGTCAATTGACTGTGGAGTCCATCAGAATTCATATGTACAGTAGGCAGTAAGTGTTTAGGTGACACTTTCTTTAACAAGTCCTTCCAAGTAGAAAAAGGTGCCATTTTATGGAATGTAATGCATATTTTTGTCAAATTTAACCTGAAGGATGCTGGGATGTGTCAACTGCTCTGACAGCATCTCACTGAGACCTATAAAACTCCTCTTAAAGGACAGAAAAACAGCAGCTCCTGTATCTCTTACCTAATCTGACAAATAAATTCTTTCAAATCTTAGTGGTTTTCCTTCCTGTGCTGCTCTACTCCTCCAACGTCTCAGTTTACCTTACATAACAGGTAGTGTAATGCCTCTGCCTGCATCAAAACTGCAGAATTCCACATAGTGCATTTGGCTGCAATTGCTTATTTCCCTAAATTGTTACCTGGTTTCACCTTTTTAACAAGCTGTTTACTTGGTGACACAATTTGCTTAAGCGATGCTAGTTAATTCACCCTGAACGACACCATTAAATTAATGAGCGCGTGTAATAAAACAGCAACAGATTTACTGAATTTGTAGCTTATGAAGACAGTAAGTTAAATATCCAGAATGCAGAGGGTGGACAAATCATTAATGAGAATATTGATAAAAATACATAACTGAAATTAAAGAATCAATAAGAAAAGAAACCCTGTGTGGTCAGGAGATGAGCAAATATTTTTCTGTGAGGGCGCATAACATAGGTTCTGTATTGTCACTTATTTAAAAATACTATCTTTCAAAAAAGTTCCAGACTTTCATTCAGGTTCGTCTGACCCAAGAAATAGTTCAAAACCATGTCTCTAAACCATAAAAATTTAGATTTAAAAAACACGCCTTTCGGTGCCTCGGATCCATGATACATTTTCACATGTCCTTACGTATCTATGACACTAGAGGGCAGTGGCACCATCTCACAGTTAAGTAACGTGACAGTGGAGAAGTCTCCGTCAAAGGCCACTCCCAGTTCTATGAGTGCAAAAACTAAGAGACAATCAACTCTCCATCTACAGTATGTTTTTGAGGACGTTTGAATGACACTACTGTGTGTTCAGAGAGCGAAGTGGTCCACACAAAAGCTTGAAAAGTCTTGCCGATTGTCCAGTTAAAAGGTAAATACAGTCGCATTTGAGCTGTGTCATGAATTAAAAAAAATGTTGAGGGTCACTGAGTCCAAGCTTATTGGTGAATATGTGAGATTGTGAGAGATTATGCAACAGCATCGACACAAACGGCAGTGTTCGTTTCCTTTGTCTTTATGACCGAGGAACCTCGTGAACATCCGACTCTTCAACATCCATTCAAACCAAAAAGAATCCAGCGCCTCCGCAGTCTCTGGTGGACTCACGACAATAAAAAAAAAACAAAAAAACAAAACAACAACAACGAAACATCAGTCAATTCACCAGCTTCTTGTAGAGACAAAAACCAAAAACAAAAGAATCGACCGACAGGATTCTTTTTGTCTCGTGTGTTTTTAGGCAGAGT
Source organism: Pseudamia nigra (assembly GCA_029823295.1). Classification (NCBI taxonomy): domain Eukaryota; kingdom Metazoa; phylum Chordata; class Actinopteri; order Kurtiformes; family Apogonidae; genus Pseudamia; species Pseudamia nigra. Next base: position 7,759 of record JAQQAE010001276.1, read on the forward strand.
CAGGTCAAGTGATAGGAGTCATGTGTCAGATGATCCGCCGGTGTCATAAGGCCACAACAGTGCAGGGGTGTCTGAGTTTACAAGGCAGCACTCCTCTGTTGAGTTGGTAGAACTCCACCATCTGAATCAGGTCGGTGAATTTGGTGGCGCCGTCGTCAAGGCTGAAGAAGATCTGGCCGTCCTCTTCACACTAATAAATGTGGATAGAGAAAAGACGGGACAGGATGAAGAGTTTTGTTATCAATGCTGAAAATAATCTTATAACATTCACTAAATCAGAGCCAAGTTAAATATTGATTGATCATTCAGTATTGATAAGGATTCCAACGAATGTCAAACTGTTACTTCTTTCCATTTTAAAAGTCGATTTTTGGTCTTGAATAAAGCTTATTTGTAGTTTTTAAATTATTAGCAAAAGACACAGTGAGATGAAAACACCACAAAAGACAAAAATACTGCAAAAACTGAGCAAGGTAAAAATGTAAAAGATGCAAACAGACTCCAATGGTAAAATATTACAACTACCCAAGAGAACCAAGAACTAGAAACCAAAAATCTCCCTTTAAATTCCCCTTACAAGATGAAAATAACTTGAAGTTAAACCATGCATAAGGTGAAAATGAAGTAAAATATGGAGATTTAAAATACACAATCATGTACAAAACACAAAAAATACAAAAATGGCACATAAGAAAATGGACTGATTAAATGATCAAAAGAAAGGACAATGTACAGTTGCTTTAACAGCATAAAGTCAAAATTAATGAGTTCTTATTTGGTAAGATGAAAACACTAAGCAGTTTATGTGGCGATGTAAACACAATAAACCTAAATAAAAAGGGAAGTACAATATAAATATGCTGACAATTATCATTTTATCACGCAGTCCTAGTTTTAATCCATATTGTCATGTTACAGCAAAAGTTGCATACCGGTAGTATCTGGAAATGTTTGATTTTCTGGTGATGGCACAATGTGAGCACAAACGCCTTGGGGTTACTCTGACTGACTCTCAACAGAAACAACCTGCAAGAAAACAACAAACTTCATTAATACATAAACACCTTTTTTATGAATGAATACGCACAAAAACATTCATCTCCTCAGGGAAAAGACACTTTGTATCAGATGTTGCTACAAGTTAGTCCTTGGGCAGGTGAACACAATATAAAACAAATACACTGAACACAAACATAAACGCAACACTTTTGTTTTTGTTCCAATTTTTCATGAGCCCGACTCAAACATCGAAGACATTTTCTATGCACACAAAAGGTCCATTTCTCTCAAATATTGTTCACATATTTGTCTAAACCTGTGTTAGTGAGCACTTCTCCTTTGCCGAGATAATCCATCTACCTCACAGGTGTGGTATATGAAGATGCTGATTAGACAGCATGATTATTTCCCAGGTGTGCCTGAGGCGGGCCTTTCATCCTGTGCGGTGGAGGTATCACTTGAGACAGAGACCCATGCCTCAACTCACATCTCACAGGATGGAAGGATCGAGCCCTGAGGTTCAGAGTTTCAATTCTGGATATTGGACACACCAGCCCAGTTGCTGGAACTAACATGCAAGAAAATGCCTAACATAACAAGAAAATGTGGGAAAACCTGCAGATATTTTCAGACTATGTGGGAGTTGATTCCACTCATTATTGACCTTAAAAGGCAGAGCTTCTTTTAGGAACCTGTCAATCTCTCTGAGCATCAATCTTTTGTACAAAGTTGTACAAATGTTTTCAACGACAGTAGGGGAGTATTGTGAACTATTCTGAAAACAGGTATTTGGATTATTTAGACCTTTAAGGCCTGATTATAAAGTTTGAGCCCAACAGCAGACAGTAACTGGTGTGAGATATACCATTGTATTTAAATACACCCTAAATCCTTCATCAGTGAGGGGGTACCATACATACATGCCTAAAACAGCTATAGTGTTGAATGTGTTTGCTATCTTTTTAAGACTGAAGAGCTGCATGCTAAATATTTGACCTAAGTATTAAATCCCAATGTCTGAGATTTAAGGCAGTTCCCTTACCCATCTACTTGTCCCTGCTGGTGGATGATGCGATGAGACTCCTCTCTGGTTATCCTGCCGTGGAACCACAGCTGCGCTATGTGGATGACTGCAGGTGAGAATAGGAAACAGTGAGATAAAGACAACTGGGAGCTTCAAGTATGAAGTTAAACACTGTTGTTAATATACAGTAAGACCTGTTTGCATTTACCTGAACTTATTGGGGAGTGGTGAAGCGGACTGTGGGAACCCAGTATGTTCATTCGTTGACTCCTCTTCTGAGAGAGATGCCACATCCAGACAAAACAACACAACAGGGATTCATTCATGAGCAGCTTCATTTTACGACAGCAGTGATTTCCACATTAAAAATATGGTGTCTCTTTGAACTGGTAACATGAAAAAAAATCATTACAAGTTGCCAGTACCTGAGGTTTTTGTTTTTTTTACTCTAAATAAAGCCACATGTCACAGGAAATTTATTTATGTATTTATTTAACTAGGTAAGTCAGTTGAAAAACCATTTTTCATTTACATTGACGACTCGGGCCAGAGGCACATACGGAGACAGACAACCATTCATACCTAAGGGCAATTTAGTGACCAATTAACCTAGTGCATGTTTTTGGTTGTGGGAGGAAGTCGGAATATCCGGAGAGAACCCACGCAGACATGGGGAGAACATGCAAACTCCACACAGACGGGCCTCGCCGCCGGCATTGGGATTGAACCCAGCACCCAGCTGAGTGCTACCCACTGCACCACTGTGTCACCCATGATACCACTCACATACAAAATTATCTTGTTCATTTGTTTTAATCTTGTGTGCTGGCTTCTGCAATATTACAACAAAATCACTACTTTAACAAAATGAACAAAAAGGGAGGAAATGATCACAAAAATGTATAAAATATGTACAAAGACATTAAGGGAAGACACGAAAAAGAACAGATGTGTGCTGGCATCTGTTGAGTAAAGAAGTGAACAAGAAAATGAACCAAAGTCAGCAAAATAATCAAGAAAATTAACAAAAAAAAGGAAGGACATGAATAAAAGATGAAAAAAAAAAATCAACAAGAGAATAAACAAAAATGAACAAAGTCATCAAGAAAATGAACAAAAATCATCAAGAAAATGAACAAATAATTTAAGGACCAGGACAGAAATGAAGAAAATACTTAAGGATATCAACACAAACGCTTAGTATTCAAGAGAATGAACAAATAAATCAAAGATCTGAACAAAAAAATGAACAAAATGGCAAAAAGAATTAAGGAAAAGGGCAAAAATGAAAAAAAAATGAATGAAGTGAAAAAATCTCAACAATCTGATATCTGCTACCTCTCATTTGGGACAATAAATATTAATTATTGTGGATTATTATGAATTGATAGATTATTCTTGAAAATGTATTAATAACAGTGGTCACAGAACACGATCAAAAGACAAAAAAATGGACGCTTTTGTTTGTTCAAAGTAAGGTTAAAAGTATCAACGTTAACTTGAAGAGAAACAAACAGGTCTGCAAGAACATTATATAACAGAAATTGTTTTTTTAAAGATTTTTTTGACATTAGAAACAGCAGTCACGTCTCACCCTCCACGCGTGTCCCTCCTCCATGGCGGCACTTTGCGCTTCCACGGGGTTGTCGATCACCCTGCCTATCCTCCCTGAGAAATCCATCGCCACGAGGGAGTTCTCAGACACACTCCGCTAGGGGGCGACAAACACACAGGCTGCTTTGAAACTGACAGGCGGGCTACATACACTAGCAGTCAAAAGTTTGGACGTGTCCTTTGGTAGTTTTGCTTTATTTTTGTCATCTTCAACACTATGCATTAATACTTTAAATTTAATAAATATTAAAAAAACATGTTTAACAACCCAGAACTTGTTTTATGTTTTAGATTCCCCAAAGTAGCCATATTTAGCTTTGATGCCAGCTTTGCACACTCAGGACACTCTCTTCAGATTCAGGAGGTAGTCACCTGGAATGCTTTTCAAATCACAGGTGAGCTGATTTGTGTCATTTCTTAATGCACTTTAAATGTGCTTTAGACCATCAGTTGTCTCGTGCAGAGGAAGGGTGGGCCCAAAGTCAATATCCCCATTAGTGCTTGTATAACTACTGTACAAATACACATGATGGCAAGAAACAGTCAGGAAAAGACTAAATACAGTCCATCATTTAAGAAATGAAGGTCAGTCACTTTGAAAAATCTGAATAAGTTTAAATGTGTCCCCAGGTGCAGTCGTCAAAACCACCAAACACTGTAATGAAACGGTCTCTCGTGGACTGTCCCAGGAAAGGAAAACCAAGAGCTACCTCAGCTGCAGAGGATAGTTGTAAAGAAAGACCAGCCTCAGAAAGCAACAATTTACAACACCTCACATAGTATTTTAATGGTTTTGGCAAAGTTGTTATCAAAGGTAAATGTGGCTACTGTGGACAACATATATATTTTATTGTTACTGAAAAGTGCTATACAAGTTATTATTGGTACTATTATCATACTATTATCATTTTATTTTCCTGATTAAAAGTCACGGTTTTTTGCATAGTCTGGCGAGGGGAGCGACAAATACATTGGAGTGACTTGTATTTTGAATAAATTCGACTATAGGGCGCTTGTCACACTGACAGCTGCTAGTGGAGACGAGCCAAAGTGCAGCTCAAGCACGCACCCACGGTGGCGTGCCTGAGTCCCGAACAGATGCAACCTGTTCTGCAGAGCGACTAATACACATTTTTTTTCTTCTTCATTATGCATTTTTTGGCTCGTGCAACTAACATACCGGAGCGACATATCACCCGGAAAATACAGTATTATGATTGCATGAGTGGTAGCTTAAGAAACGGTGTTTCTAAATAATGTGATTTGACCCACTGAACCAAACTTAGGAAAAAAAACTGCATCACAGTCAACGGTGAGTGTCACACAATTTGAAGTCTGCCACCATTTACACGTGTTTGTTTTGTTTTTTTTAACATTTAATTATACAGGTGATCCCACTGAGACCCAATGTCTCATTTGCGAGACCTGTTTCAGACATCAAAATAAAATTACATAACATGAACAAACAGTAAAATATTCAACAATTTGCAAATTTAAAAGGGAATTAAAGTCAAGAAAGTGGCAGTTTGTTGCAAAACTGTTGAGATGTAATACTTGCATTGTATGTATTGTAACCATCTCTTGACAATCTGTTCAGAACTGCTGAAGGGTCCACTAGTTTATGCTGCAAGAATAAGGTTAATTTTAAAATCATAAGGTAGTGACATTTTTTTGGTAAGAGTTTTGTTTTTGGAAACATACATCAACATAAGTACATTTTTAAACTGTATTTAAAGAATTGTATTTCCCTTGTTTTTCTGCAATTTTTTAAATGTCTTAAATGTCTATACAGAATATGTTGAACATTAATAAGGCAGAGGTGGAAACCCAAGACAAATTTCCTGCACTGTGGGAAAATAAAGTGAAGCTGATATCTTCATCTAAATATTTTACTATTTTTGCAACAGACCGCAACTGCCTTCAATTGAAAATTTGTCTTTTAAATTGACAAGCATACGTATAATTGATGTCACAATTCAAATAGGATCAGCAAATAATATGTCTTGTGCCATTGACCACAATGCATTTTCTTCTGGAGTTATATCCCATAAGCCAGTAAAGAGTGGGAGGCAAGTGGGTGAGACGTAGGCTCTGTATAGACATAAAAATTGTGATGAATTAGAGTGAAACAAAGGCACTTACCACTGGTGCTGAGAAGTGTGAAAGTAAGGTTTTTCTCTGTTGAGGAATCTTATAATTCTGGTACAACACAATGCCATACTGTGAAGAAAAGGGGACACAGTGAATAGACTATCCTGAAGTCAAACAGAAAAATAAAAACGTGTCTTAGTGTCATTCTGGTACCTTAAAGAGTCGAAAGGCTGTCATCCAACAGGTCCTGCCCTGTTCATCCTCAGCACACAGCATTCTCAGCTCCTTCAGCTCCCCTCGACCTTTATTGGGCTGCCAATCCACATTTTTTCACAATCAGATAATACACAAATGATTATATTACATTTTATATTATTCAGGGTGTCTACAGGTATCAGACGGTAATATTTTATACTTTTCAAGACCATTTTGAGATCAATTTTAACTATATTTAAGATGTCGTTTTGACGGTTCATTTATAGTAGCTTAATTTTTACATTTTTAATGTATTTTTCTCTTTAAATGTGAAGAATGCATCAAAATGAGGACTGAACTTAGTTTGTGAATTCTAATGAACAAAATTCCCCCACCCCCCAAAAAAAGAATTAAATTATCCAAGTAATCAGAAAATGCAAAATAATATGAAAAAATGAACTATTCAAGAAAACAAATATAATCAAAATAAGCTAACAAAAACAATCAAGAATGTTCCTAATTGTGAAAAATATGATGATCAAAAAGAACAAAAAAAAAAAAAAAATCAAAATGAACAAAAATGGCCAAAATAATGCACAAACTAATGAAAAATGACCAAATAAAAAAAATAACAAAATTTACCCAAAGTTCAAACAGGAAAATGAACAAAATTAGGTCTAGTTTCAGCTTTAAAACTCTGAAATGTGGACATGAGACCAAATGTTTGTGGTCATTAATACTGGACACGTTCAAATTTAAGACTTGACATGATAGAATTCATTGAATTTAAGACATTTTAACACAACAACAAGTAATAAACCCGAACCTTCATATACACATATTCACACAGCTGCCACACAAGATGGCAGTTCTGAAGCGTTCATTCCAAAGCAACATGCCACTGCGGCCATCCACGGCTCACCTTGATGCAGAAGCCATAGTCTGTGGGCGCGCCGTGCTGCTTCTTGCTTGTGATGACAGTGAAGATGTTACCGTCTTCTAGGTCTGCTAATAACTGAAGATGTCTGGGCTCCTGGAGACAAAAATTATTACTACGTCAGAATATCACAGAGACACAGCATCAAGGTTTATTGCCATAGAAGCTGCAAAGAAACCATCAGCAAACAGGGTCTGCAGGTACTTCATGCTTTTTCAAGGCATTATTGGTAAAAATTTGCGGAGATTTAGGGGACCTAAGGGCAACATAATATTTATAATTCTGTATTAATTTGTGCATGATCAATCTGGCTGATCATGCACAAATCGTGGGCATCGTGCACCATTATCAGCAACAATAGGGGAGAGGCAGGAGTGAAAGTGAGGGCTTTTCAGTTGGTTACAATGTGCAGTTTCACCACTAGATGTCACTAAATATTACACCTTTAAATTCAAGACTGAGTTTTGGTCAAGTTGTCTTCAGTACACAAGGTCGTAGATATAGACAAAGGCTTTGTCTAGGAATACAATCTGTTCATTGTCTGCTGAAAAAGTCATATGTTGGTTTCTCAGTCCCACGTCTGCATACCTGGTATGTCACCGTGATATCTTGAAAGTGGCTGAACTAGTTTACTTGAAACTTGCCAGGTTACATAACTTTTTTGGGGTAGATGGCAGCTGTAGTTTTTTGACCAGGGGTGGTACTTACAGATACTAAAAATTTGATAACTCAAAAGTGGCTGAATAATTGGACTTGAAACATGCCATAGTTATTGACTGTTTCAATAGTCCTGTCAGCTTTTGAGATAGGTGATGGTAATGTTTGTAACGAGGAAAGACACAGAAAAATCAATCCAAATTCTGGTATTTGAACCCAGCTCTAAGACTAACTAGAGTTTGTGCCATCACCCAAGATCGTAAGGTAGCCCATGAAAAATGCAACCATTAAGTAGCACAATTTTGAGATTCTTTTTTAACTTTTATTCAAAACAAGTTGACTTACATTGACAAAGAGAAAGTCGACCAAAACCTCAAGAATTCAAATTTCAGATGATTTCATGCTTTCTAAGGCTAACTGAATAATGAATTAACACCTATTGGCCTCTTAAAGCATTCAAACATCTTGCCAACATGCTCATACTTTCAAGGTAATGACAGTGTGTACAATATTTACATACATACATATACATACATAAATATATATAAATATATATATATATACATACACATACACACACATATATATATACACACACACATATATATATACACACACACACACATACATACACATATACACACACACACATACATACTATTACTAATTGTGAAAAGCTGCTTTGCCATTACCTTTGAGGTTCCTTTTGTAGAACAGTAGAGTCCTGAACGACGCAGGAACATATAAATCTTCTTCCATGACTTTCTACCCACCTCCTTCACATACAGGTAACCCTGTACCTCCGGACAGCTACTGGTTGCTAAGAAGTTCTGAAAAAAGCACAAAGTGACATGATCAGCACACTATATTTGGGCTTTAAACACACTTTGATGTCCTCCACTAGTTTATTCAGATTTAAGACCCTCTGTTTCAGGGGGATGGCTGGATCATATGTGAATCTGAAAGGTCAGAGAAATGAAGGCTGCAGCTGACTGAAACCACAGAGCTGCTTTGTGTTCGTGCACACTGAGACAAGACCACATTAATGTCAGACATCATACCACTACAGGGACATTATTATGTGGATGTTGGACACAGACATATACAAATGTATAGTGTATTTTATTCCACAGCAACAAAGCTTCATGTTATGCAATGTGATGGCCAAGAAAAATACTGTTCATACACTGAATCAACATACAGTACATTCCCACTGGCAACACTTCAAGCCTAAATTGTCTTGTGGGTGCCTTAAGTATTTGGAGTTTGTGGTTTTCGTGTTTCACAAAAATATCACACCATGAAGCGGCAGGTTAAGTTATTAGAGCTGATTTGGAATCTGCGGCTTGTGGCGCGAAGGTAAACTGTTCCAGAGGACTCTTCAATATTTAAAGCACATGTTTCCCAGTGTTTTGGAAACTTTCTACAATGGGCCTCATGCATGAATGTTTGCCGGCATTCATGGAACACACATTCACACGCCATGTTAATTCAAAGAGCTTTCTTGCTGAGGCAGTACACCTTGTTGCCTTGCACTGACATATGGCACCTGGCATAGCTTGGATCAGAAACTGTCTGGTTTGGAAGCCACTCTAATTGACTGCAAAGATCTTGTGTTTAGAAAAGGTCAAACATTGGGGATTTTTGACACAACGCTGGCTCGCCAATCCCCATTCATTTATTGACGCCTCTATGTAGAGCATAACAGAGCGAACCATCTAAATGAGCAGCAGAAGGGGAGTTAAAAGCTTTCTGTGAGTGGCAAGGATGAACGGATGATTTCCACTTGCAGTTCTGTCCCTGACAGATCCATTACATGATAGAAGAAAGCACCAGTCCATATGTAAACCCTCCATCCATTAAGCCCAAAGCTCTTCAAAATGTCAAGAATCTTTTGGTCTTTTCGTCTCCACCCAGAACTTTTCTTTTACATATCTTCTGTGCAATCTGCACAGTTTATGGCCCTTGAATGATTTGTGAGGCTCAAAATTTATGAGACAAGTAGATGAATTTGTGCTGTACAAACATACAGTGAGTCAGGAAAGTGAGGAACTGTATGTTCTATTTCTGACTGCCTAAATCCATTCATCATGTATGTCGCGCTTGTGGTGCATGTGTGGAGACAGTCATGTGTCAACAGGGGATCAACACTAGTTATTACTGCAAGCTCTGACGAGACATAATGTCTAAGGGTCAGAGGTGAGGTATGTCCGCTTGATTGTACACCATGCTGTCCACGCTGACTCTTGAGGTAAAGCTTTGTGCAAGTCAGAAAGAAGAGGGAAAATAAAATGCACCAAGAAATGTGCATATCTGTGTGTTTGTATGTACCTGCAGGAGCTGAGATGGTGGAATCATACGGTTGCTTTCCTGGCACCATGCAACCATGTGCTCCGGGAAAAATGTCTGATGGAAGAAGGCAGAGAGAGATGCGGGAGAGAATTTCAGCCACTGTGACAATAATTATGGGTTAGGAATTTATGACAAAAAAGGACATGTCACACAAATCTTATTAGTACATGCAGTCATGATAACACAAAAAAAGGCATTTTTTTCTAGCAACAATAAATCAGTCCTTAAGAGAAAATGGCCAATATTATACTATTATACTGTACATTGTGTTAAGTTAATGCAATAGGACTAACATATTTCAACAATGACACCACATGTTAAGAAATGTCTACAACAAAAACACGTACCAGGGGATTTCTGAAGAATTCATATTTGGCATAGTTCTTCCTGAAGAGGAATCTACTGTCGCTGTTCATAGAGGCTTGGACTTGAACCACCAACTCATGGTCTTCTAGACAGCGTTCTGAAGTGAAGCAGGTACAGAGACAGAAAGAACATTAACGATTAATACTTAGAACTATGCTCCTATTCAATACACAGATCATCACTGGACAACTTTGACACAACAGTCATACACACTAGTTTGAGTCGGAAATGCTCAGAGCAGGTTGGATAAGGGAGGAGGCTGACGCTTCCTGTTCAATGAGACTAAAAGAGGCTGTGATTCATAAATTGTTTCCCTGTGTGAGAATGGTCAGAGGTCCTGGTGATTTATGTTTGCTGTGATTCTGAAACCGGACATGACTCGGTTAAATCTGGAGGTTTCCCAGTCACGTCTTTATAAAAGGCATCTTTTCCTAGTAGATCCTACTTTTCATTGTGTTGCCAGTACTTTTACAGTCCTTTAATGGAAAATTTCAGAGTTGACTGTACAGCTCTATCTCAGTATTCACGGCATTTCATGTCTCCCCCTACTCTCACTGTGCAGCCCCTCATTCACAGTCTGTTTAACACTGTCACGACACTTCTTTTTCATTCCGTTTCCTCATGCCACCTGATTGATGACTCACTCATGTTCGTGACGGTGACTCATCCAGGCAGCACTACCTTCCTGCCCCATACTTGTTAACCTTTTTCAGGCTAATAAGCAGAGGCCACTGTTATTCGTTTCAGAGGGTCATTTCATCCCATTCAGTAATTTAACAAGAGTGGGCAGCTCTATTCAGAGACTATTGTTCAGGCCTCTCTCTCAACCTTCTATTTTCATTCACCATCTATGCATATATGCACACATATTCCCATTTAAGTGTACTCACATGCCAAGAATGCTACATCTACACTACCTAGCGTCATGCACACAGTTCACATACTGTATATATTTTGTTGCGAATTTGAATGTATGTTTTCTAGTTTTGTGTGACAAATATCACAAGACTAGGAACTGATTAAAATACAGATAGGCAATGGTGACAGAATGTAGACATATAGATAGAATTCAATCTAAATATGTTTCACAATCTTTACAGAAACTAATATGGCACATTTCTCAACAACTTTACTCTACATGTGCACATGTTTACATATACACTTCGATCTTGTGTGCATATTCACAAATCCATGAACAACTGAGAGGGAAACTGCCTTAGTGAGGCTCACTGATCCTTGAGTGGCAAAAGCATAACGCTTCGGTTGTGAGAACCAGCATCCTGCACGTCATATCTTATTTACCGGAACTACTGAGCATAAAATCTAATCAGTAGTTATTTCAGACCTGAAAAGAATACAGTTGCAGTACAGGTGTGCCAGAATAGAATAAAGGCTATAGTAGAATAGAGTTACGCGGAGCCAAAAATGATGTCATTCACCACAGGCCACGCAGACTGTATTTGGCAGAATCTCTTTGGCAGAACTGATGAGAAATGTAATCAGATCATGATGGATGGTGAAATATTAGGTTAAAGTTTTGAAACTGTACTTGAAATAATGCCATATATTTCTAAAAAATGGTCCTTATCGGACAGTGGAGTAGTCTGTGCGTGGACATTACCTCAATTTTGGTGGAACAAGAAATATACTGACAAAAGCTGGAGTTGAGTCAGGGGAAATGAAGTTTTTTTTTTCTTTCCACAATGTCTTTCTCTACAGTATGTTTTACCAGACACACTTTCTATAAAACTATAACTCAGTTCTCACAGCTGTTAAATTGTACAGGCATGAGCACAGAGCACAGGCTCAACTTGTCTTCCATAAGTGTTTTATAATCGCCCTCTCCTCAGGGGGAGGCTGGGCTTTCTAACATTCAGCTGGTCCTACCTTCCAAATTTACAGCTCTACTGCCAAGTCTAACAAAGTCACTCTGACAGAAGCCCAAAGCTCTCATCCTGCTTCTATATACAGCTAAAATACCTCAAGATAACCCCTCAAGTATTGGACATTTTTTACCTGTTGTTTTATATACGTTTACATGAATTCATCAAGCTAGTGTTATTGAAAGAAGTGAAAACCTTCCACACACTTTATTTACATAAGATGAATCTGATGGATGACATGCCCTGTGACTCTTGAACATGTAAAACCACACCAAACTCACCACAGAATCCAAGTCCTCACTACTAAGGACAATCACATTTACACTAGACTTTAGATACTAAACTTGACGTACTTTTACAGGGTCTTTGGTAAAGTGAGTGGCTCAGTATGAAATCAACAACTTTTAATGTGAAAGATCCTTTTAAACTCTTCAACAGTCATTTGCATTTCTTTTCCCCTTTGATACCAAGTAGAGCATATAGTGGCAATTATCCTAACACTTAGCATTTAATTATTGCCTTCCTTTATTCGTTTCTAATCTGTAAACTTGCATCTCATGCAATTCTCCTTCAGAGTCACTAGGAATAAAATAGATTGTTAATTGATTAATTAATCAGGCCCTACTGAAAAAACACAGCTATGGTTCATCACTAGACCCAAAATCTCCTGCTATGATCTGCCATCCAGGAACACCTGCTAGTCTGTAATACGATCACTACGCATGCAAATAAGATGTTGCGCAGGTGTCCACCTTTTTTCCTAAATTCAATTTGTCCTTTTACTGTGTAGGCAGATTTTTCCACTTATGTTTTTAATCACAACTAAATTGATCTAAATTTTTAACACCCATATGTTTTGCTCCAAGTGTGCTGGATATCTTTCAGCTTTTAGTGAGACAGCACTGCTCCCTGTCTCCTGCTTTATTGAATAATTATCCTGCTTTACCATTATGTGCAGCTTCTTTACGGTTATAACAATGGACATTATAGCCCTATGTGCACACATTTATGCTTGAATGCATGCCAGCATGAGAATATGGACCTGAACAGTCAAGTCTGAGGGTTTGCATGCATGAATACGTGCAAATGCATCTGTGTATTTCAGTGTGTACATTACAGCCCACCCAAAATTGTGAGCGAGTGTGTGTTTGATCATGTGTGTGTGTGTATGTGCACAGCATTGCCCCTTACCTAGACCTAGCAGCGGGTGGTGTTCCACAAGTGCCCAACTGTTGTCATCCACACAATGGCTTTTATAAACCAGAAGCTGGCATAGGTCCCTGGCTGTCATGTCTGCTGGGATCTCCACCACTTTGCCCATGCCATCTTCACTGAAGATCTTTACAATCTAAAAGAGAATTCAACAAGCCACACTTATATTGAACAGCAATCAACAGGGCAGTTTAATTAATAGTTGGATTAATTCAGAGAAAGAGAAAGAAAAAAAAACCCATTAAAGCAGTTCTCATTGTATATTCAGTTTTGAAATGAAGTTAGATTTTTCCAGTTCAGAGGGACATTTTAAATGAGAGAGGTTTAAATATAGATTTCTGTGATTACCCCATAAGAAATAATAATCTGAAATAAAGTCATTTGACACAAAACATTTTGGCCTAATGGCTGGGTGAAGCCAGTAATTTAGGAACACTGGCATAGTATTTATCATATAGAGCCCCATACACTATGGCACACACAGGCCTGTAATTATAGCACACAATAGAAAAGAACAGACATTTAAGACTGTAGCAATTGTGCAGTGCTGGAAATCACAGACAAGCATTTCTTAAAGTGACTTGTTGTTATAATATATTAACAAATATATGGGAATGCAGAGCAAGTACGTACTCCTGTGCACACAAAACATAACTGTCTGCACTAAATGGAGGAAAGCATAATGTTTCTAATTATAGCATACTTAGAAAATGCATATCCCATATACAGTAAAATAAGAGACAACACATGGCTGCTGAATACACTTCAAGCTCTGTCCCAGTTTGTTTCCATAGAGTAAGTCAATACGTTCAAACAGCACTGGGAACACTGTATAGACGTTCTGAATTTTAGTCTGTATGCACTTTTTGTTGAATAATTTATGACACCTTTCCCAATCTATGAATAACTCCTGCTTCATGCTGTTTCCATTACTAACTGACACGCGTCCTTAGACACGTACTGAAGAAGCACCTGGATGCTTCTTCAGTGTAATCTACTTACTCATGGCAACACATCAGGTGATGAACAGATGGAATCACATTCTAACATCTCATCTACGTAACAGACATCCATACATCAAATACCATTTTTTTTCCTTCTATATTCATACAGGAACACACAAAAATACAAGAAATGCAAGTAAAGTTTTTAGAAAAGATAATAATAATAAAAAATAATAAAAGATAATAAAACCAAAAATATCTACCATACCTATTTGCATAAAAAGTTCTAGTGTAAATTTACTGCTGCTGAGCGTCGTCTGGTTTGCATTTAGCAGGAAACATGCAGTCACATTCACAGCATATACAATGAATGGCCCACAGAGAAAACTAGAGCAGCTTACTTAACCTGCAGAGGAATCTAGCTTACTAAGCCTACACATATAATATGTGCTTGCTTCCCACAGAATAGACCATGACAAAGAAATTCTGTTCTCCTCTGGAGCAAAGATGTGGGCATCACTGTTTGCACACAACAGACCTGAACCACTAACCACCCAAAACGGTAAAAGAAAGAAAAAGAAAGAGAGATTGAGCCTCTATCATTCAAAGCCGCTGACATATTTGACACTCTTTCATAGCTCTGCTCACATCTTGAAAAGACAAACGGTCTCCTTCCTCTTAGGTATTTATGCATTCCTTTTCTCACCTCTGGTTCAGCATAGCACTACTTAAAAATGTCTCGAAATGTTACAAGAGGAAGGTGAAGAAAAGCAGACATGGAATGAGAGTTCTTACCTCCACGGCCCGCAATAGGCAGCAGTCCGGGGAACACGAAGGCATTTTTGGAGTGAGCCTGGCTCCCTCCCCTCAAACACACACAGACGGTAACTGACAGAACACCCCGCAAAACTGTCACCTTTCCTCCTCCGGAAAGAAAAACTGATACAAATTTTGTGTGTTGACAGATGACAGTTGCACTACCTGTCACATAGCCTGGAGACTAGTCCTTTAGTCTATCTAGGCCGGCGGGTCTGTCTTTAAAGAAAAAAAAAAACTGTCTGTGTGACCTAGAGCTGGAATCTGTACTGATCACAGGACACAGAAACAGTCAGCGGTTGGCTAGCAGGCAGCAGGTACAGTACAGTGCTTTCAGTGCCGGTTGAGTCTGACAACTATCTTTCTTTCTCTCCCTCCTCCCTCTTCCTCTCTCTCTCTCGCTTTCCTTCTCTCTTTCTCTCTCTCTTTCCCTCACAAAGGGTTACAGCCTCAGCCATGGGCTCCAAGGCACACTGAATCAAACCACACGCTCACCAACCAATCATAAGGCTGGAGCAGGCTGATGTAATCATTCCCACACAGACCCAGGCACACACACACACACACACATAAGGAAACACACACACCGGTAGACACACAGACGCACAGTCATGCACAGACACAGCCAACTTTTTCAGACCTCTTGCAAGCTTTCTGCTTTAGTTTCTCCTTTCGTTTTTAGAGCTTGGAGCGAGAGTTCACTTGAGAAGGGTGTGGGGGAGTGAGGGGAAGGAGGAGCGGGAACAGGAAGAAAGGATGAAGAAAGGAAATAATAAAAAATGTTGGCCACTTTTTTGCCTCTTAAATGTTCTGAAGTTTTCGAGTCAAGGGCTTTCTGGCTTATATCTTTGCCTCTTCTTCCCATCTTCCTCCTCGTCCTCCTCTCCTTCCCTGTGGCTTCGTTTTGAACTCCCCACTCAGATCTTTCTTGCTTCCCACAGCACTAACAAGACTCATTATGAAAAAAATGCAACAAAACAAACCGGGGGCAGCATTTGAGCACCCTGACCTCCTTCTCCCTCCCTTGGTGGCAAATATCATGCCAACATTTTTTCAAAAAGTAAGGAAAAAAAAGCTGGACACTTTTGCATGCACACTAACACACACTTGCAGAGCTAAAGTGCACACGCAGCCCCCTAACTCTTCTTTTAACTCTGATATTTAATACGGCATCATGGACAAAAGCCTCGACACACCCCGTCTGGTGGAAGCAAGAACAGCTTTATGTTGTAACTGAAGAAACATCATTTTTTATGTTGTGGAAAAGAAGAAGAAGTACATGTGTGTAGGTGAGGTAGAATCCAGGAATAAGCCAGTTCTAAGGAAGGAGGAAATAGCGGTAGAAGTGGTAGGAGTCAAAAAAATGACTTAATTTACTATAGCGGGAAGAGGAGGGAGGGAGAAAAACGGAGAGTCAAGAGTTGGGGGAGGGAAGAGAGACAGGGATAAGTGTGTGTGAGCCAGTGCACGTATGTGTGTGGGACATGGTGAAACGGGAGACAGACGGACATGAGACATTAAGGGAAAAACGAGTGGGAAGTGGAGGGGAGAGAGAGAGAGAGAGACACAGTCTGATGACACACTACAGCAGAATGTGTAGCATGAATGCATCCTACTGTTAACTACATATCTACCCTGCACAGCTGTCACTCCCACCCACTCCCTCCCTGCACTGCACTCACACACTCAAACAGACCAGTGCACACCCTCGTCAACGTCACTGTTCGTCAGCCAGTGGGGAAAGCCCCAGGAAGGCAGCACACAGGCAGCAATACTGGTTTTCAAGTACAGGTCCGTCATTAACCATTAACCTTTCTGAGTGTCCTGTGACCATGGAACTACAGCGAAAATGACAAAATACCAGTGCAACCCACAATAACAGCACAACTGGATGTCTGTGAGCAGATAGTTTCAAGGTGCTAGTTAGTGTTTGGGGTGGGTGGTGAATATACTACATGCAGGAAAGTTGCATGCACATGCTGATGGTGGCTCATAGGAAAAGATTAGGATTTTACGGATATTTCACACACTTTACTGTAATCATTTCATGCTTTATACTGATGTTTTTAGAGGACTGTATGTAATTAATCTCGTGTTTACGTTGTGTGTTGTCCTCATGGAAGACAAATTCCCCTCGAGGCAATGAAGGTTTCATTCATTCATTTAAAACATTGCTAACATCATATACCTGCAATATTATTAGTTCATTTTAATCTCATCTTTGTGCCTTTTTCTGCATAAAATAACCCTCATTATACACAAATGACCTCAGTAATACTCCATAAATTATTACTAAAAAGTGACTTTTGAACATAATCTCCAAAATACAGTTAAAAGGCACCATGAGCTGTTAAAAATGATAATACATTTCATACCATGATATTATTTTGATTGGTACTTTCCTTCTGACTTTAGTGTTTATTATGTTCACATATGCAGCTGTATGACTTTCATCATTCATTTAGCTTTAAAAGGATACATACATTTGTGTTGTCAGGTGTTGATATGATTTTTCCTCATTTTGCCCAATTTACAAAATTGTTGTCATTTTTCTATTGTGTTATTTTTGTCTTCTGTCTTTTACAACATATTCATCATTTTCCACCGTAATTTGTGTCCTGTTGCAACTTTTCACCTTTCTGAATTATTTATGTCATTTAATTCTGTTAAAAACCCATTGACATTTATTATGATGATTATCACTAGCAACTTAAGTAAAAAGTCTTTATTGTAATATTATTTCGCTCACATCACCAAGTTCTAGATAAACGACTGTAATTCCAATATACAGCTGAAGTCAAAATAATTTCCTATGAAAAATGTAGTTTTGTTCATAAGTTTTTTTTTTTTTTTTTCTCAATGGCTGTTTTAAAAAAAGGAGTGTCAAGGAGAGTCAATACTATTAACCCCCACAACAACTGTCCTTTTTATTCAGGCACAGCACAAACCACCACTCTTTGAATGGGTAATGGTCCAAGTGTGTGAACTGAAGTTAAAACTGAACATCTGTTCAATATTAACTTCAAAAAGGATTTGAGGCATCACTTGTTAAAGCATTGTGTCAAAAACAAAAGAAATGAGTTTAGATCTGAGGAGGAGGATCGTTAACGGACACAAAGCAGGAGATGGATATACAAAATTATCAAAGTGTTTCCAAGTATCTAGACCTGAAGTGAGAAGCATGGGAAATATTTTGAAAATAAGCAAATTTTCATGGGGGGGGGCTAATAATTTTGACTCCAACTGTACATTGAATGAAATGCAACATCTTTGAGAATACCGTAATTTCCGCACTATAAACCGCACCTGATTATAAGCCTCACTGTCCAAAAATGTCACATTTTTAATTTTT
>JAQQAE010001277.1:0-26198 GCA_029823295.1 Pseudamia nigra
ATTTAATCAATTTTGGAATAAGGCTGTAACATAAAAAACTGTGGAAAAAGTGAAGCGCTGTGAATACTTTCAGGATGTTAACAACAACAGACTTCACAATTTATCAGCCAAACCAGTTAGTCAGTCTATCTCAAATACCAATTAATGCAGCACCAATAAGATTCTAGCTTCCACCAGTAGACTTTTCTACCTGTCCTGGATATAAAGATGATCTTTTCCGAGTGTCTGCTATTATCTCAAAGAGACCAAATTAGATCCCTTCACCTCTAGTGTAGGAAAATGCCATTTCTTAAGGCAAAACATCTTTATTTTACATCTGTAGCTTACAAGCCTCCTCTCTGTGATGCTAAAATGCAAACTTTAATGTAAGAAATAGCAATGCTGCTCTTTTCAATTAACGCTGCAGTTTTCATTATCAGTGGAAAGTTGAATTCACACGTTTAAGACAGGTCAGTGATCACAGTGTCACAGTAGTCTAAAATAGAAACTTATTTTGTACTTCCACAGTATGCATCCTGTGAACCTTAGGTGACTAGAATCGAGACAGCTGCGGTAGGGACCTGCACGTACAGGACCACATCTGCTGAGTACCATGCCAACCAAAGGATGCCTAAATATGCTGCTCATTTTGCACAAAAAAGGTAACATTTCTTCTACTTAAACGAGACATATTGTGAAAAATAAGGGTTTCTGTTTTTTCTTATTGTAAAAAAGGTCTGGGGGTTCTAACAATACTGAAGTATCAAAAGTCACTGGAAGGAGAACATACACAGCTCCTTTTTAGATATCTGGACTTGAAGCAAGTCATTTTGATTTCAGAACCATGCAGTCACTATCCTTAGTCAGTTCTCTAGGTCTCACCAGACCCACCAAAAGGATTCTGACATCATGGGATAGTGCACCGCATCAGGGTTTCCATGGCACAGACAGGAAAACCCTGTGTTCATTTGCATTTAAACAAGATGTATCATGAAAAATCAAGTTTCTGTGCTTTTTAACATGACAAAACATGTTCCTTGGCCTAAAATAATGTTGCAGTATAAAACCAGTCAGTTCAGAAACAGTGCATGTAGTTTTTCTGATCTGGTCAGCTGAATCTGAAAACCTGCAGTTTGCCTTCTCCCTCAAATGTGATGTCACATCTCCTGTCAATCACCTCAGCCTGAGGCCTGAGCCCCGCCCCCTGGACTTGGGTCAGCTCTCAGCATGGTTCACTTCACATCAGTCCTTACCAGTGTCTTGTCACATGCGCATAAACCTCACCCTGTGAAGTGATTGGTCTGACTGTGTAATCAATAAGAAAAACAACCAATTAGACATATTCTGCATTTTTTTTTTGCATAACATTTAAGGTTTCTGGACCCTAAAGATGACATAAATGTGGTTTTAAGCTTCAATATCCATCTCAATGTTGTTTTATTTTCTGATTTCTTTTCCCTTCTCTGAACCTTGGCCGAAAGATACCGTTTTGGTCTCTTCCTGCCCTTCATTCTGATCGGATGGAAGGAATGTTTTGTCATGTTAAAAAGCACAGAGACTTGATTTTTCATGATGTGGCTCCCTAACCCCGGCTAATCCTAACCATAACCATTTGCTTTATTGCTCTGAGTTCTTTGACACAATGTGGATACAGCCATGTTATTTGCACAAAGGCCACACAAACAAACTTGGAGGAGCATGGACGTGACACAGACTCGAGTAATTCTGCACAGAAGAAGCAGGCACTGTACAGCAGATACAAGCAGGTATCAGTCTAAAAAGAAAAAGTAATGCTACAGAAGATACTTGCATCAGACTCACACAGAATCCTCACTCAGGCATCAACTATTGAAAAAGCAACCAGTTTAAAAGTGTGTTTTAAAAGTTTTTTTCTTTCTTTTTTTAAAATTTTCTGCATTAATGTTTTCTATAATTTGTTGTATACTGGATAGAAATTTTGCATGAGTTCTACATCAAAGAGTAGATGACCTATTTGGTGTTGAGTAAACACTACAATGTAACATGAAATAGGCCTTTCCATGTAATTTTTTATGCAAACTAAGCATTAAATTCACAGAAAATGTGCTAATTATACAGTTATGTGGATAATAAATAACATGTAAGGATTATATCACGCAGCCCTCCAATTGCTTAAAAACAGAGGAAAATGTTGCATCATCGTCACTCATGGGACAAATAAATCAGTGCTTTAAGAAAACGAAATCAAGAGTATATAAAATCATGTGCCTTGGAGCAGCTCTAAGAAGAAATGTGCAAGTTTAATGTGTAAGGACAAACCTCCTGTGTGTTATTAGGTTTAGAATGAGCTTAATTGCTCAACTCCACAACAGCTTATCATCCATAATAAAACAATCATCCTCCTGTAATTACTCCACCTGGCTCAAAGAAATGTATGAGTTCCCTACTTAATCATTTGCCACCTTAGTCCTGAAACAGCTGATGCAAACTGCTGCGCACATTTTACTTTGCTGAGGGTGTGATGCAGAAGAGGTGTGTGTCCTTAGATGCAAATTTACCGTGTTAGTACTTCACCACATCTGGATCACCAGGAGGCCATGGCCATATGATTTATTTCCAGTACGACCTTAGGGAGGCATCCTCAGTTATGACCTGCACTTGTCTAGATAGTTCCTCTTCCCTGACACAGGTCATGACCTTTGGGACCAAAAAGATCCCTCAAGAAGGCTAACTTTAGCAGCACAATGACAGAGCTGAGCCAAGAACTAGCAAAGCTAAAGCACAAACAACTGCTGCAAGAAGTCGATAATAATAGTTTGGCTCATAGGCTGTAAATATGTTTTGCCGGGTGCTATTTTCACAGCTAAGAGTAGCTAGGTTTTCTGTGTGGGATCAATGTACTATGCATATTCTCAAACTAGGACGTTAACGTTAGCCGTCCTTATTTACTAGCCTACTGCTAGTTTCCTATATCACTGTTAAATACTTAGGTTAGCTGGTAAATTGGCGTCAACGTTAGCAAGTGAGGTAGAAACAAATGTTGCTGTGTGCTGCTGTTTTGGGCCCCGAGTCTCGTGAGCTAGTATGAGTTCACCTCACGCGTTCCGACACACAAACACAGAAGGCGACTGACCCCGGTGCCAGCCGTGTCACATTAGGCTAAAAAAGCTAAACCAGGCGTCGCATTACCCTTGTAGTCAGCCGTGTGGTCTCGGTCCTCTTTCTTGCCGAGCTCCCTCGCTGCTTTTCCTGGTATTCTACACCATTTCTGGGTTTAAGCTGTATCCTCCAGACTCAGAGCACAGCAGCGCCAGCAGAAGACTTCACCAGGGGTGGACCAAAGCAACTCTTTGCATTTGCATTCCGGAGTGGACACGTGACGCCGGTTTGGCCAATGAGCAGTGAGAATACCCTTCGCCCTCCCCCTCTTGTTTTACTCCCCCGCCTCCTTGTGTCTCGTTCCACGCGCCTGTCAAGTAGCGACCGCTGTCTTGATCTCCATGGCAACAGCGGCTATTTAACCATTGCCCCGTTGCCCTGTACTGTATTTGAACAGCGGATAGCCACGTTGAACGTGTCCTCTTCAAACCCCAGGAGCATCACACAGGTCTGACTGTGATCATGTTATTACACAAAGAACGCAACAAAGTTTTCAAGCGTTGCTGCGCCCTCTAAGCTTCCTCAGCAGAGGAGTCAGAGGTCAGGTTCAGAGCTTTAGAGATGGTAAGGATTTGAGGTTTTTGGTCATGGAGGTCAGATGCTTTTCAACGTTTCGAATAGAGGCTTATTTCACTTCTGTGAAGGGCCATGCGTGGTTTTGAAAAGGCATCATTAAACAGGATTTACTTGGCGTGTAATGGCCCTTGAAGACAGCTTTTGCCAAAGGCTTAGGTTTCTGCTAAGCCAAATGTTGCCTTAAAATGAATACTTGATAAGTGTCCAGAGATGGCACACGTTTGAAACTTCATTTTGACATGATTAAAAATATTTATGTGTTAGTTAGTCCCTCAAATTTTTAGTTATCTTTCCACAAAAAATATAACCTACTGTAAGTATGAAAGTGACACAAATGAGCATGCAGATTTTATGTGAACATTTGAGGGAAAACTTTTAGTCAGACATGTCAGGATCCTCCTGGAATTTTTTAACAGCTTGACACTTCATTTTCTGTGTCCTAAATTTATAATGCAACAATGTGTGACTTTCTAAATAAGTTTATGAAGAATTAGAAAGCATACAAACACAATTAGCAGAAAATTATCAAGAAAATGATTAAATGAGGAAAAATAATTCACAAAATAAAAAGAAATGAACAAAACAATTACATGAATCAATAAAAGTGACCAAAACATGTAATGAATAAAATGAGCAAAATAACTGACAAAATAAAAAATAAACAAACTGAAACAAGAAAAAAAATCTAGCAGTGACAGAGATGCCATTATTTATCTAAGACATTTTTTAAGACACATAGGTCAACGCTTACATACTGTATCACCTAGACTAACCAGTAAAAATAAATGACTATGAACTCTTATTGTTTTATTGTTTTTTGTCTTACTTAGCATATCAGAATGAGTAGTTTCAACTTTCAGCATTTGTTGCAGACCAATCCCCCTAAGGCTATATCAATAGAAATCTGTTCAGTTAGGCAAGAAAGAATACCCTTAATGTCTCCAGTACAAAAAGGAACCAATGAAAAATATGCTCTATATCTAAATCCTGTATATACTGCACAGCATTCATGCTGTGCAGCTTCCCCACGCCACATAGGCTACACTGATGTATCCCCAAACTATCACAGATGCTGACTTTTGAACAGAGCGCTGATAACAAGCTGTTCCTATTTAGCCTGGAGCACATGGCCTCTGTGATTTCTAAAAAGAATTTCTAATTTTGACTTGTCAGACTACAGGACAATTTTTTACTTCACCTCAGTCCAGTTTAAATGAGCTTGAGCACATTTCTGGATCTGGTTTATATTGTGTTTCCTTATTGCATGCTCACAGACAATTTTTGGAAATGTTCTGAGCCGGTGCAATAATTTCCACTATAGAATCCTGTCTGTTTTAATGCTCTGTCATCTGAGGAGCCCGACATTACACTCGTTTCAGTCTTGGAACTTGCATAGAGAGAATTCTTTAGACTGAATCATGTGACAACCTTATGAGCTGCAATTATTGTAGTCTTGTGCTATCTTTCCTTCAGAAACACCCTCCAGATGCTCTTTTCATACCCCCTATTTCTGGTGGGACATTTCATCAGGTGTTTTTTTTTTTTTTTTTTAGCATTTTTAAACTTCTCCAAAGTTTTTCCTGCACCTTACTCAGCTTTTCTCAAAAGTGTTCCTGGCATTAAATTTAAAAAGTGTCTTCAATTTTGTCTTTGTGCTATTTTCAATTTTTGCATTTACATTTTACATAGTGGACACACGGTTGTACAACAGACCCTGAAATTTGGTTTCTTATAAAACTGTGAGTACAAAGTTCTTTCTCATAATTTTGTTAGTATTGCCACAGTTAAGGTTTAATTTATCAATGTTCTTTACACCTCAAAAACCTGGACTTTTTTTGGGGTGTCTTACTCTCCTGTATTTATTTTGCTTTTCAAACATATTCTAGCAGTTTGCATCATAAAGTTGAATAGTTAAAGTGCCAATGTATCATTTGCATTGTCAAAAAAACAAGAATAAGCTGCTGATTTGGGGAATAAATAATAGATTCGAAAGCTTTTGGCTGTGAGTGACCTTTAGGTCTTCGAGGCTTAAACTCTACATGACAGTATTATTCAGGCTTTGGATTCTTCATGTACGTATATCCAGACAGAAATGATCCAGCGTGGTCATAAAACAGACAGCAATGAATAGCTCACATTGCAGGGAGTTGATATTGTGTTTCCTGTAATATGAGAAGGGAGTGCATTCATCCACAGACAAATACTGAATAATTTATTAGAATGTGACTTATTTGGTCGGCCCCTGAGTTAATTATGTGGTCTTTCATAGCTCCCCTGGTACCTCACTCGCAGCATCAGCATGAACAGTATCATTCCAGTAATTTTGTTTAATCCCCGAAGGCACATTACAGGCCTGCAGCCAGACAGACAGTGTAATATTAATGCCATATATACAAACCAAACCCAAACACTGCCAACTGGACTGAAACACCTTCAAAGTGATATTTATGCAGTGTAATGTAGTGATGTGTAGCCATATGATGATTTAAATGCAGTACTGGGTCTGTGTTCAACTTGGTTGATGAAATTCAACAAAGTCAAGGATGAAACAGGGTGGGAGGTCATCCTTTATTGTCAAGGCACAATGGTTTGTTTGTTTAGTAACTTTAGGAACAAATACACATGTCTGTTTTCACGAAGAATTAGTTTAAAGGTCCCATATCATAATACTTAAAGGAGACATTGTGAATTTTCTGGCATAATATTTAAAGTTACTAGACTC
The DNA here is from genome assembly GCA_029823295.1 of Pseudamia nigra. NCBI lineage: Eukaryota > Metazoa > Chordata > Actinopteri > Kurtiformes > Apogonidae > Pseudamia > Pseudamia nigra. The sequence continues at coordinate 6,416 of JAQQAE010001277.1, forward strand.
TAAAGATGATATAAATGTGGTTTTAAGCTTCAAAATCCCTCTTAATGGTGTTTTCTTTGCTGATTTTCTTTTCTCTTCCCTGAACCTTGGATTAAAAAAATCCTGTTTTGGTCCCTCTTTGCCCCAATTGCTATTGGTTGTTTTCTTTTCTGAGTAATAACACGATCAGACCAGAGTTCACCAGTTTTGTGATAAAAATACTTATACTCAGTTACATTTGGCTCCACACCTCAATGAGTGGGAGTCATTTTTACACAAACTCTTTTTCCTCCAAAACATGTAGAAATGACCTAAAGATGTGGAACATGGGAGGAAATATCTTTAATAAAACAAACAAGTCAACCAAGATGAAGCAAAACCCACATCTAATCCAAACAAAGACCCAAAATCAGCAAAACTAAACAAAATAATCAAGGATGTTAATAAAATTAGCAAATTAAGTAATAAAATATAACAAAATAACCTAATATATGAACAAAAATCAATCAAACAACCAATAAAATTAGAAAAAATGAACCAAATAATCAGGTTAGTTTGCAAAATGAACAATATGACCAATAAAATTGACCAAAAGTGTAAAACTATAAGCAGGAAAAAGGGCAAAAATTAACAACATAATCAATTACATTAAAAATGAATAAAATAACTAAAACTGGGCAAAAATCAACAAACTAAGCAAGGCTTTTTTCTGACCCAGTGAATATTTAATATGTTCATGTATTTTTAATCACTGCCTTTAAATAAAAAGCAGAATGTAATAAAATTAAAACTAGAAATATTTTTTAAAAATATCCACAATATGAAAAAACAATCTAGACAATGAACAAAAATGGATACCAAATTATTGAAAAAAAATAACAAATCAATCAAGAAAAGGAAATAAATGGACCAAATTTAAAAATGATCAAAATAATTGAGTATATTAACAAGCATGAATGAAATCACAACAAAATAAGAAATAATTACTTACAGTAGCTATTATTCCTCAAGCGCTGTAAGCATATGTTTATGAGTACTTCAACTTCTACTTGAGTCATTATAATTATAACGTAACAATACTTTTACTTGATTACTGTCTGTTTACTGTACTCTTGACTGGTTGAATAATGTGTTTCATCAGACAAGTAGGGCATTTGTTAAATATGTAACTATGAACTTGTCATGCACCACACCAAATTGCAGTGTGACTATGTGTCATGATCTGATTCATCCAGCAACGTCTATGTTACTCTTCCAGGAACAGATCCTGTCTTTTGCCAACCTGGACATGAAAACACAGATGCTAACAACAATAGGATCCATTGTTACATGTACAACGATGTGCTGGTGGATCTTCAGGTATGTGGCCGCTGACAGGAGCTACACTGAATTCACCTTTAGGTGATATTTTTGAAATTATGAAAGTTGCTGCACATAAATGCTGCACTTCTTACTAAGCTATCAAGCCATTAATACTTGATTCCTCACATTTGTCCTCCATATGGACTGACAATACATCTATATACACAAGATGGCGCTGTTATTTCACTAGTGTGTAAGGTCATCTCTCTGAGCTCAGAATATGAATTCAGTGGACAGAGCTATACAAGAAACGCTATAAAATATCACAGTTAAAAGAAATTATCCAAAAAGTAATAACTGTATGTTTCAATCACCAGCACTTGTACTTATGACTAAGACAGATTTTCACATTTTACTAAGCACCGTAGTGTTTGAGACCATTTTAAAAACACAGCCTAGAGCAGGGGTTATCTGTGACTGACAACTTCCAAAGGTCATCCAGTTATGATACATTTTATTTAGTTCAAACCAAGCAAAAATTAAAAAGAAGTGATCAAGAAGTGATCAAAATAAGAAAGGAGCTGAACAAAAAACAACATGACCCAATAATTAATAAAGTAATCAGATATAATAAGAAAATTAATGAACTGATCGAGTCATTTGACATAATGAACAAAAAACAAAATAAAAATGCAAAAAAATAATGAAATAAGCAAAAGTGAAGAGCAAAAATTATGTACATACCTCTGAGATTAAACCAAGAAGTGAATCCAAAACTGAAGAAAAACAATCCAGAAAGTGAACATAATGATTATAACATGAATGTAAGAAAACAAACTATATACTGTAATTCACAAAATGAATCCAATTTATTAATTGAAGAACAAAATTTTAAAAATAAACAAAATAATCAAGTAAAGTAACAAAATGAACAAAATCATCAAGTAGTTCAACAAAAATAGACAAGAACAAATGTGATCAAATATGAAGAATAAAGGAAATCAACAAAGTATTACAAAACTGAACAAAACAATCCATAAAACAATGAGCCATAAAACAAAAAAGAACCAAATTTATGTAAAAAAACAACAACAATGTGACAAAAAAGCACCAAGAATGAGAACAAAATATAAAGCAATCAATGCAAAGGAATAACAAATTTAATAATAATATTTGAACAAAATAACTAAGAAAATGAGCAAAAAGTAAACAAAATGATTAAGACAATCAAGAAATTAATTTTAAATATGAAGAAAGAAATAAACCAACTTTAAAAAGGAAATTAGCCAAAAAAAAAAAAAAATCACAAACCAAAATGTAATAAGAATGAACAAAATAGTTCAGGCAATGATCAAAAAGCAACAAAAACAAACAACATAATCAACAAAGTAATTAAGATAATATGTAATAATCAAGAAAATGAACAATATATCCCCAAAACGATTGAAACAATGCAAACAATGAACAAAAGTGAACAACGTAATCATGAAAACAAACAATATAATTAAGAAAATTACCAAAATGTTTACAAGCAAAAAAAAAATTAAGCAAAAAATCCAGACAGTGAACAAAAATCCAGACAGTGAACAAAAATGAAGAAAAAAAACCCAAAGTAATCAAGGAAATTAATGAAATAATTCAGAAAATGTACCTAATGTATCAGAACTGAACAGAATAATCAAGGCAAAAAATAAAATTGAACAAAAAATGAAATCAAGGATGAACAATAAAATTAACAAAATAATTAGGAATATGAACATAAACCATCAAGAAAATGGACAAAAACATCCAGATAATGAAAAAAAATGAAAAAAGAAATTAAAAAGTGATCAATGAAATTAACAATTTAATTATGAAAATCAACAAACAAAACAAACAAATGAAGAAAACCATCAAGGAAATGAAGAAAATATTCAAAAAAAGAAAGCCATTGACCAAAAAATAATAAACCAGATGAATGAATATGAACAAAATAGTGTAATACAGACTACAGTGCAGCCTTTAGGGTCCACTCATAACTAGTCTGTGACAACATTAGGGTCCCGAACCATAAGTTGAGAATCACTGGCCCGCAGTATTTCAGATTCATTGTTATTTTAAAACACTTTTAAAGAATTGTATTTTAATTTTGAACATAATAAAGACTTCAAATGAGAGTTGAACCCGTTGTTTTAGAGCCTTGTGAGAATTCATTCCCTGCATTTTTAATCATTGAAAAAGTAGCAAAAAGGTGTTTAAAATAGCATCCAGGAACACACTTAATTGTTCCCCTGAAACAATGAAAATTCCTGATGTCAATGGTGGTGTGCGCTTGTTTCCTCTCAGGTTGGTCCCGTTGTGTTTGCTTTTAGGCGTTTCTTCAAAGGAACTACAAACTTCCACCTAGGTGCTTTTTGATCATTTTTTTCTTTTGCTTGAAAGTGGCTAGGAATGACGACAGAGCAACCTCTAGCATCAAAGATTGCTTATTAGTTCAAGAATTGCTTGGTTTTCTTCTCATTGTTGCGTAGTGTCTCAGTCGGTGTTTAGATAGTAGGAATGACTATTGTGAGGAAGGATATTTAGTCTGATTGGGCCTCGGCAGACATCCCCTCCCTGCAGAACATGGACACACTTCATAGGACAAGTCTTCTGGCTTTGTGGACCTTAACCAGGGCGTGTTTGCACCATTATGACTAATATTTACACTTTTGCTACTATAAAGTCATGCAATGTGAGGAAATGCGAAGGCAGCATGGTGCAGCAGGAAGATGACAAGGCTTGTTGTATTGTTTTATTCATCATAATTCTATAAATCCTCTTTTGACGTTGCTTGTAACTCTTCAAATGACTTGTGGCTCCTGAAAAATGTTGGGAAGGATTTCCTTTGCAGCTTGCCTCTATCTGCAAACAAGGCAACATAAGTCACATTGTTTTCTACATATTTTTACCAAGAGACAGTACAGACAGCAGAGTCATTATCATGATAGAACCCAAACAAGAAAAGTTCAGACGGTTTGGAAAATGGCAGTTACAAATAATGGTGCGTTTTTAAAATTTATGTTGCTCTGTCGGGTTAAGTGAACAGACATATTTCCTTAAAACATTATTTCACTACGCTATTTTTGGCCATTTTTACTCAGTGGTTTGCCCTAGTGAGTTAATTTGCCAATGTGCAGAGGCCTAGTCCTCTAGTCAACACGGCTCATTTTGTATTGAAATCCCCATTGACCTACATTAATACCGACAGAGGCTAATTACACTACTTTGTTCAACCCATTCCATAATATATTGTAATAATTTGGTACCCTGTGAGTGCCATCTGTTGGTTATGGTAGCTACATTTACATTTTTTTTCCACATTATGACATTTTTTTTGCATCATTTGAATCTTTTCACAGTTTACATTGTTTTTGTCTTATTTCCTGTTATTGAATTTCACTTAGCTTTTACTGAGAACCAAAACTCAACTAAAACTTAAATGAAAGCATGATTTGACAGCGATCATAATAATGTCCAATCCCGAATACAAGCATTTGTATCATTACAATACTTTTGACTATATCACCCAGGGCAATCCCATCTTTTCCACTGTATTTTTCCTTCATAAATCTGAACATTTGGAGTTTAAACACAACACAGCAGCTTAAAGCTTCTCCTCTCTCTGCCCAAAGTGACCTGGAAGCTACACCGAGGCCTCTCATTACTTCAATTCCCTCACTCCCGATCAAAATAATAGGATTTTTGCCATTATAATTACGACATGTAGAGTATGTGTGCAGTGATGTGTGTGAATGAACAAGGGCCCAGTGTTTTCCGGGAGATTCACTGCCAAAGAACGACTGAGGCAAGTGCTGCTACTCATGTCTGGGTGTTCACTTTTGGCTTTGTTTACACTCATCGCTTCTGTTTTAGCTGCCAGAAAGTTAACGTCCTATTAATGTCCTATCAGCGCCCACATCATGAACAACAGACAGTGAAATTGAATATGTGCACAGAGCCGTAATGTGCAGAGAACCCTTTAATAAGGGAGATAATTCTGAGTTTTCCCATATAGCACTTTGGTTCAGCTTTGTTGTTGTTGTAAAGTGCTATATAAATAAAGCTTGATTGATTGATTGATTGATTGAGTTTTCTGCCCTACAAAGAGACACTGTGAAACCAAGAAAAAGATCTTATTCATTGTCATGCATAATTTCCTATTTCTTAAAGTTTTCTTGATGGTATTTTAATGTGGCTCTTTTTGCTTCTTATTCTGTTGATTTATCTTCATTTTGCTTCAGATCTTGTTCATGCGTTTTCATTTTTTGTCGTATTTTGTTAATTTCCTTAATTTTCTTGATTATTTTTCCATTATGTTTTGAATTCTGTTATTTTTATTGTCACTTATTGCATTTTGTTCGCTTTGTTTCTTACTTTATTCATTTACTTCTCAATTTTATTTTTGTTGCTTACTTTTCTTCAGATCCTGTCCATGTTTGTTCACATTGCATCTTACGTTGTTCATTTTAATTCATTTTGCTCCTTATTTTGTTCATTTACTTCACATTTTACTTGCTATTTTCAACATATTTGCCCAGTTCGTGATTATTCTGTTCATTCTTATTTAGATTGGTTCATGTTTCCTAATCTTGGTTCTTATTCTGTCCATTTTCCTTGTTTTTTATTATTTTGTCCCCTTTCCCTTTTCTGTTCACCTTCCTCCTAATCCCATTAATGCCTTGGACTTCTTTTTTTCTTTTCCTTTATGCTTGCCTATTTTATTTCTTCTTTCTTTCCTTTTCTGGATTATTTTTTCCATTTATACTTCTACTTCTGTACATTATTTGAACTATTTTTTCCCTCATTTTGCTCCACACTTTGTGTTTCTCCATTTTATTTTTCCTTCATTTTCTAGAACATTTTGATGATTTTCAATCTAATTCTGTTATTTTTAATTATCTTTTCTTCAACATGGTTTGTATTTTATTTTTTTCAATTTGTTTCTTATTTTGCACTTTTTTCTTAATGTTCCTGATTTTTTGTTTATGTTTTTTTCTAATTTAGTTTATGTGCTTCAGTATTTATTTTGCCTTTTGAATTCATTTACAATTTTGACCCTTGATTTCCTGCAAAATGAAACACAATCCCAGTAAATCAGGTGCCACAAATCTTGACCAAATATGGAGTTACATCCCTATTACACTCCTTTCAACAGGAGCGGCAAATAAACTTACAGAAACATGTTTAAGTAAATGTGAAGTTTGTGATTTATTTCCACTTAAAACAAACAGGTTTGCATGTTAACATCTTTTTCCTTTGTGATTTTTTTTCTTGTTGATATCATATTACAAACTCCAATGAAATAAGCACTTGAGTAGCTTTTTTGGAAATCATCCAAAGGACCTACACATGCATCACTAGTGTAAACACCAGCCACAGAAAACCTGGGAGGCTTGTACTGGGCATGCAAACAGCTTAGGCGAGTGTCAGTATTACAACTGGTTTTGACAATTACAATAAATGACCCTGTCACCTGCTAGAAATGCTATAATATACTATACTTAAATAGGAGTACAAGTATAGTGCAAGTCAATACTCTGATTCAACTGGAAGTAGTAGTTTAAGCTCTGAAATATACCTGAAAAGTCAAATTTAAAAGTGTTTCTGTGCAAAGTTATTGAATATTACATTGTCCCTATGGACCTCCTTAAATCTGATGCTTAAATATACTTAAACATCATGCTTTTAAGACCTTTTAGAGATCATTTATCAGATTTAAGGCTTAAATGTGATAGCCAGTAAGATCGCTAAAAAAGAAGCTTTAACTATACTGGTGTTTGCAACATCAAATCAAAATTGGCACAAAATGCACATAAATACAAGAAGTCAATCAAGAAAATAAAAATGAACAAAAGCTGAACAAAGTAATTGATGAAAGGAAAATACTGTAAAATACTCCACTAAAAATGAACCAAAGAATTTCACAATAAGATCAAAGTAATACAAAACACAAAAAATGACGAAATATACAGAAATGAACACAGATCAAAAAAAAAAAAATCAAGAAAGTGACCAGAAATGACTGCAAAAGTGCACAACATAATCACAACTGAGCAAGAAAAATCAACAAAATCAATAAAAAAACAAACAGGCTAAATGAGAAAATTCACCAAAAAAAATAATTTTAAAAATAAACAAAAATGAAAGAAAATAATCATTACATTCAAAAAAGGCCCAAAAATAATCCATGAATTGAGCTCAGTTGACCAGAAGAGTCCACAAATTGAACAAATCTGTGTTTTCTGACAAAAAAATGCAAATCCAAAGTAAAATGACAAGCCAAAACTTTTTCACAAATGTGAAGTTTGATATGGATACTTTATTCATGTTGACAATTGAGAAAGTCCAATGATTAAAGGTTAGATTGAAAGTGAAGACTTTAAAATGACCTTTAGTCACCCTCTACTGGACTCAGACGCCTTTACTTCGTGATCAGTCCTCCTTGTCTGTTTTGTCTTGTTACATCTTAAACATTGCGTGTGAGCTGCTTTTTACACCAAGGTCTTTCTTCTCCACCGAGGTGGAATTCAGCCTTCACACTGTGATCCCACTCACACACAGTAGCTTAAAACATAATGTGTCTGTTTAGAAGTTGAAATCCATCCTCACTGGGTTTTGTGGTTTATGAAAGCTCTGCATTCTGAGAAATCCACACAAGAAGATGGACACCAAGAAAAACAAGATGTTAAGGTTTTTATGACGTGTGACATAACAGGTCACACCCGCTTCTCCTCTAGTTTATCTGGTCCAATTTCAGAGGGGAAATGTAAAATTTAAATTGTAGTCGGTAGCGAGCAACAGAAAATGTTTTGAGATTTGTGAAATTGCCAAAATGATCAAACACTATAATGATACTGGCTCTCATGAGGACTGTCGCACAAAAGGAAGGCCCAGAGCACCTCAGATAGTGTTTAACGGTTCCGACAACTGCACTTGGGGAAATATTCAAAGCTCGTCGTGATCCAGATTGACTGACCTACATTTCTTAAAGTGAGGACTGTCTTTTTTCTTTACTTAACTCTTTCTTGCCATAATATAGATTTGTACAGTTGATGTACAGTAGTAGCACCAATAGGGCTATCGACTCTGTACCACCCTTCCTCTGCACAAGACAGCTGATGGTGGAAAGCACATTAAAATGGCAAGAAATTTCTGAACAGAAGGTTAGTGACATGATTCAGGCGGGGATCAAAAAATTATCTGTTACTCGCTAATGTAATATAATTTTTTCCACTGTTAGGTCCCATGGGTCAAAACTGGAAAGAGTGGGATTTCTCTAGTCATCAAGCTAAAATGCATCAACCAGCAACCCTCAAGTAAAATTAGCCCTGTCTCAATGAGAACCTTGCCAGTTCTATCTCCTACTACTCTGCATTTCTTTTGTCTCTCCTCTGTCCAATAACCCCAGAGCCCTGGTTCTGCTGGATGCTATACAAATGCAGGTGAGTTGAATGTAATATTTCTGACAATAAAAATAATCAAAAGTGCATTATTCTGTGTTTACAGTAGCCTTGTCTCAGAATAGGCCAATATAGGAATGACCTGAATTGCTCTCTGGAAAAAACGGGGGTAGTGGCAACGTGTCACAGTAAATTAGGAACATGTGTCAGAGATACAAAGATGCCCTAAAACAGCCAAGATGAATCAAATCAAAACACCCAGAGAGAAGTCTTTAAAAATTGATGCAGATTCACATAGTAAGATAGGAGCCCTTTAAATGAAGGGGGGAAAAAGCAAAAGTCAACAGAGCAGTAAATATTCAAGCAATATTTAAGTACAAACACCTGAAAATCTCATAAAGTATATGCACTTCAGTAGCTTAAAATAGACAGCTGTTTATTTTTAGCTTTTTTTCTTTATAGACCAAATATGGAAGAAAATGTCTGCCTCCCCTACTCCTCTGCACTGGAGCCTCCAAGGTTAAATAAGGTGACAGCACAATGCTGGAGGGGCATGAGAACAGCTCCACACAGTCAGACCTTATGTCACCGTTTGATCTACAGTACAACAAGGAGCGAGCTCCCTCTTTTAGTCTTAGAAACCTAAAAAACCTGAAAAATGTACAGTGATCTATAGTTTTTTCTGCTGTTTGGCACCTGGTTTTCAAACAGGAAGACATGTGATTAATTAAGATGAAGTAGTATACAGTAAATGCCATGCTGAACTGCACGCACACATCTATTTCCATTCAGACAGAGCAGCATTGTGGCTGAGGGTTGAAGCCACAGGGACTTGTGAAGTGCACAGAGGCAGAACATGTGAAAGTGTTTGGTCGTCTGGTAACCGTCAGCAACTCACAATGAAAGAATGCATGCATGAGACACCGCGCACGTCTACCATGGACGGTGAATGAGCACGAGGTGTCTGAGTCATGAAAGGTTTTGCTAGTCGTAGTACTATACACTACATTTCTGACTCACACTGGTCATCATGTAAATCAAACTGGATTTAACTGAAATGTGAAGCTGCTCAATTGCTTAGGTGGAGTTACCTGTCAAACCATCACTACTGCACTTTTACTTCACTGAGCACTGAAATGCTGATCGTCCATCCCTTCCATTACATTACAAAAAATGAAGAAACAACCTGATAGCAGGATGACAAGAGTTTGCTGTAGGAACAAAAACACCTTAAGTGGGCCATGCAAGTACAATTTTAGAATTGTTCTTTAATTCCAACTTGCACTGTACAAGCAAATTGTAATAAAAAGCCAAAGCTGTGTTTAGTCTAATAATCAGCCATGACTTGAATCCTTACAGTATACATGTATAAATAGCCATACTGGCAATTGTCAATTCAGATTTGTTCTTTGCATCTAAAATGCTGTGCACTATGACAAACTTGTGGCTCATTTTTGTTTAGTCTGATAAGTCTGTGTGTCTAGTTTTGTCTTGTTTATTTTGGGTCATTTTCAGATGCTTTGTTCACCCTTTCATACTTGCTCAGTGAGTAAACCTAGAATCCTGGCTTGTGGTTCTGATGGATGAAATCAAACAAATCAAATCAAATCAAATCTTTATTGTCATTTTGCAAACAACAGTAGCATAGTGCAGAATAAAAAAAAATACCAGAGCATCCCACACATCTGAACATTGCAAATAAATAAATAAAAACAGTCCAGTTCCAATAAAAACAGGTCTCCAGAGAGATTGATGCATCTACAGTCATGGCCAAAAGAATAACAAACTTTATTTTGCATAGATTTAGTCTTCATTTGCCAATACAGTCTTTATTTAAAAATGTGTACGTAGCTCTTTAATATACCATAGAAATACATGGGAAAAAAGCCAAACAAAAATTTATGGAGCAAAATTTCAATTCAATTCAATTTTTATTTGTATAGCACCAATCATAATCGCTAATTATCTCTAGGCGCTTCACAATTCGAGGCCAAGACCTCATGACTATACAGAGAGTAAATTCAACAGAATTTGCAAAAAATGTCATCTTTGTCAAAATGTTTCCATCCATCCATCCATCATCTTCTGCTAATTGAAGCCCAGACTTCCCTGTTCCCAGCCACCTCCTCCAATTCCTCTAGATCCCCAGGTGTCCCCAGGCCAACTGCGAGACATAGTCTGTCTGGTGTGTCCTAGGTTTGCCCCGGGTCCTCCTCCCAGTTGGACATGCCCGAAATATCTCACCAAGTAGACGTCCAGGAGGCGTCCAGATCACATACCTGAGCCACCTCCACTGGTTCCTGTTGATGTGGAGGAGCAGCAACTCTACTCTGAGCTCCTCCTGGACGGTTGAGCTTCTTATCCTATCTCTTGGACAGAACCCAGCCACCCTGAAGAGAAAACTCATTTGAACTGCTTGCATTCAGGATCTTATTTTTTTTGGTCATGACCCAAGCTCCTCACCATAGGTGAGAGGAGGAGATTAGATCGACTGGTAAATCGAGGACTTTGCCTTTTTGGCTCAGTTCCTTTTTCACCACAACTGACCAATACAATGTCCGGATTACTACCAGTGCTGCACTCTGCCATCTGCGGGGCGTACTACCTGCAGGACGGGTAATAAGGGTGCTCTGTGGTTTGGGTGGTGTCCAAAGGTGGGAACCTGCATGGTCCAATCTCCAGCTGCCAAAACCACCATCTCCATGTATGTCAATGAAAACTTGTGGGAGTGTGTCTGTGTCAGAGATGACGGGTGGAACTAATGAACATAAACATCACAGTGACAGCCCCTCCCCCCTCCACCGCTGAAGAAACATAGTCATGAGGAAACATTAATGCACAGCCTCTGATTGCAGTCTGGATTTTTTTTTTTTACCACATATTGATTATTCCTTTTATATTAATTCATTAATGTTAATTTTTTTTAGATTTTTTTTCCTTAACTTTTGTTTTTTTTTAAATTATTCTGTCCATTTAAATTAGTTTTCTGCCTTATTTTTGATTAGTTTCCTAACCCTACCCCTAATACTTTATACTATTGTTGCTTATGTTTGTGGTTTTTTTTATTGCTTTGTTAATTTTGTATTTTTTTTTTCACATTTTCTTCTTTTGTTTTACTTTTTTAAATTTTGGGTATTTATTGATTCTTTCTTTTCAGTGATATTCATGTTTTAGATTTTCAACCTTACAATACTGAAGCTTATTCTTAAGCTTCAGAAATATTATCAACTTTTAACTTAAGCTCATTCTTAAGATTAAGCAACTTTTCAAACCTTAAACTACTTCAACGTACATTCTTCTGCTTTTCAAAATTAGTTTAAAATGAGTTCAGCACTTCAGCAATTTTCAGCAAATTAAGCTTTCAGCAGTCATCAATCCCACACAATCTGTTCAGTGATTGCAAATTTTCTAGTTTTTATGTACTGTAATGGTTCACTGAGGACAGTCTTGCTGGGTGTATAAGTAGAGTCCCTCAAAAATTGTGTTTAACTGATCTGAAACACAAATAGGAAAATTGAATTTTTAAGAAAAGGGACAGGAAGTGCGTCAGACAGTAGTTGGGTTTCCCCTTTGTGGTGAGAAATTCTACGGTATAGCTCTAAAAATAAATGCTGCCAGTATGCATCTAGCATATTATGAGTAGGTATGCAAATTATAAAAAAAGCTAACTGGTCTACTCTTTTTTCTTATAAATGTAGAGGCAGTGTCAATATAACAAAAATGCAGTGAGACAGAGGCCGAGTCAGACAAGGAAAAACACTGTGAGCCCACTGTGACAACTAATTGTCACTGGTTTGTCTTTCCTCGTGGCTCTGAATGAGGCCAAACCAGTCCTGAATGCGCTGGCTGCTGCAGGTTTAATAATGCATTGTCATCCTAGAAACAGCATTCAGCAGTCCTGGTTTCCCCTGGGCTCCCTCGAGTTCCCTGACATGGCTTTTTCCATCTTATCTGACAACAAAATTCAATTAGTTTTCTTTATTCATGGATGTTTGTATTGGGGGGCTTAAGGTTGGTGAGCTGGCTGGTATTTTGGCACTGCCAGCTGCACATTTCTGTGAAATTTGATATGGACGTGGAAAGTCACTGGAGGAGGACTCTGGTTTATTTCAACCTACGTCGATATTTTGTAGCTTACTATTACAATTAAAGGTGATATTATGAAAAAGGTGATAATAAATGTGACTTGTGTGTTGGACTGACTCATTGCATGTATGGATTTGTCCTTCCCTGTGTCAGGCTATAAACACTGCCACTCCTTATTCTTTTGTATAAACAGCTTGTGTGTATTGCGTTGTCGGGGACAAAGTATGTAGCTGCCCAAATAATGCCAAGTTTTAAAACCGTGAGTTCACAGTTTAACCATTACCTTTCATGGCTGGACTCTACTGCAAGTTTAGTAGCCTAGTCTGCCAGGTTATGCAAATATTGACACATAGATGAGGTTTGAATAACTCTGCTAGTATCAGTCTTAAAAAATGGACTTTAAGCTGGTAAATATTTTGCTTTCTTCTTCTCCTTTTGGCTGCTCCCTCAGGGGTCACCACAGCGAAATACCAATGATTCGCATGTTTGATCTGGCATAGATTTTTTACATCGGATGCCCTTCCTGACACAACCCTCACAACAAGGGACAAATTAGCAGATTTGCTTTGAGTGAGTTAATTTGATTTTAACTGATTGCAAGCAGTTAAATGCCTACGATGTTGATTTATGTACACAGTTCCAATAAGTAACCCAAACTTCAGTTCACACAAATACCATGGGCATTTCACCACACAACACAGATGCGTGAAGTTAAAACAATGTGAGATGCTTCAGATGTGGTAAATAACACTATGCAAAATGGTTAGTCTGGGCATAAAACTACTTGATTAGGGGAAGGGGGAAAAGGACCATGGTGAGCAATAGACAGAAAAGTGGGCAATGAGTGAGACTGTATATTAAGGCCGATGCAGAAGTAACTTCAAGTTGTAATACTGCTGTTGGCCACTAGGGCATGGTTCACTGGGCTCCAAGAAGCCCTGACTCAAACAAAGCTACAGTGGACTTGTCTCTGAAAATACTTGTCTCTAGCCATGAACCATCATGTTCTCATACATTTTATTTGGACCATCTAATAAGTGATCTGGTGGTCCATCTTCAACTTTAGCTCTGTTGTCAAGATGTTACAACAAATAATCTGACGAATCATTCCTGTGTCATGTGATTTGATTGACAGTTTGCTCTGGTAACTGGATTCACCGCTGGAGTCGGCCCTTTATAGATTCTATTTAATTAATAATACCTAGTCTTTTTCTAACAGAAGATCAACTGTAGTTGTTGGTAAGTGGTTACACGAGCAACACCGTAACATGACTTTGCCTTACAGAGTCAGTAAACTAGTAGTTTAAAATCTCATTTCCCCCAGATGGCATTTTAACTGCATGTGAAAAATGGAACATGTTTATTGGATACAGTCTGATAGTGAAAGGCCCAGGGTGTTCGTATGCAATGCAGTGATAATGAGCTGAGTGTGATTTTGTGACCAATTCTGGAAGCTCAGTTTGGAACTATCAAGATGTCATCGACCTGCTTGCACCCACTTGTCCACCACCCTAAGAGCCTCATCATTCCCAAAGATCACGCATTGTTCTCAGAGTACAGTCAATGAGTATTCCATATCACCATTTAAATAATGATTCCAATAATGGCATATCTGTGCCGTGTAATGCTGGAAGATGTTTTTGAAAGGTTTGTTGTTTACTCCATGAAGGAATAAGTAACATGTTCGGTGTCAAAATGCATACAAGCACTCATTAGCAAACCATTTCATACACTGTACAGTTAATTATTGTCATTACTACATTACAAATTAGTGTAAAACATATTATTCCTTCTTTGTCTTTGTTTTATAGGGATACTGTAGCTTAAGCTGATGTGCCAAGTGGGACCCAAAAGCAGAACCTCTAATGACGATGTGACTTGCCAGGGATCTGCTTTCACAAATTCTATTTCTATTTTTATGTTTACATATATTCTGGAAGAACAACTGGAATCTATTGTAGTGACTCTGATTAAATACACAACTGGTCATACACATGATTTCTCTGTAATACCATTGCATAGAACTTTTTTTTATATTGCATTTGACAACTCACCAAAATAAAAAGCGGTATGACTTTACACTACCGCTAGGGTTATGAACCTGTAGGCCTATTACTCACAAAGTTTGGTCAAAGTTTATTCTTTTCATTCAAGGTGGAATTATTTTGAGTATTTGGATGAAGGCAGCCGATAAACTGTTTTAAAACGAGCTCACATCCGCTCTCTTTCATATTTACATCATTTGGTTGAGCGTATAGACCACAGGGATGCCTCAGTGAATTTCAGCAAACCACACTAATGCCATGTGACATCTGTTTTTCTATATTGCGCAATTCTGAGGCTGCAGTGGGAGTGACAATTTTCTTCTCTAACATAATGAAGAGAAGACAGGGGAGGTGGGTTCTCTGTTTGAGATTACAATGAGTCCATTCTCTTTGTAAAGGTCAGTGTTCATGTTTGTAGTCCTCAATTACACTGCAGTGCATTCTGGAGTTTGGAAAGAGTTACACTGTTGATCTAATTTTATGTGGTTAGTTATTTGAGTGTGTTTTCAGCACTTTCCATTTAACCTTTGACCCTATGGGCTACTCTATTGATGCACTGATTCATTCAATAATAGCCAACAAACAGAATAGTTCCCTTTGTGGTCTCTGAGTGTTAGAAAACTGAGGATTTACTTATATTTTATAGCATTAAAATTATTTAGGTTTACTTACACAGACTGAAGCTAAAACAAACAACTTTAGTATGTCAGAAGCAAAGTTAAACAACCCTGGGAAGATCATGAGAAGGTTTAGACACCAAAAATTTATGTAGATATCTTACATTTATCAGGGTCTTCTTTTGTTTCTGCTGTTTAATTACTCTGGGATTAGACACATTTAGTTCTCCGTAGTTCCCACTCCCCTCCGTGCACCTCACAGGTCCTAAATCGGAGGAGACTCTGGGGCTCAGGGGGCAGTCTTTGTGGGTCCTGCAAAGAAAGAAAAGGAGTGTGTCAGCAATTCTCTTTTCTTTTGTATGCAACCCCCCCCTCCCACACACACACACACACCCACACGCACACACACTTTCCCCCAACTGCAAGAGGACGCCATGGACGGCTCCCTCAGCATTTTAGTGCGCTTTCAGTATGAATGCACCTTCATGTTAAGAAAAATTCTTTGTATGTGTATACATACTTGGCAATAAAAGAACATTCTGATTCTGATTCAGCTAGTCAACAGACCGGGCAGGGACAGGGCCAGTTACACTCAATCAAGACCTTGTTGGAACCGGACTTTACAGTCGAGGTGGAGGAAATAAGAACGAGCATTCAGTGCACATTCACTGAAACATTCTTAACCAACTGGTTAATTCTGGATGCTTTTTTGGTTGTAATCAGAGAACATGGTGCCAAAATGCCTGAGCAATGCCAAAACACATGGTCTGGTTGGTTTTATACAAAGTTGGCATATGAGTTTTCAACTTGGTGTCTTATGTAACAGTTACATTTCTCTCATAGTTTTCACATACAAAAGAAAAAAAAGATTACTCTTTATATATTTCATAACTGGACTAAGACATGAGTTTTTTCTTAATGAATGAACTACAGGAATCCTTTACGTATCTCAGCTATTCCCAATTTTTGGTTTTAACCAGTAAATCAGTCAAAAAAAATGAATGCTATAAAATCAAAATGGACAAAAAGAACAACACTGAATCATATATTATACACTAGAAAACACTTGGACACCAAGGCAGCTCAGTTTCTCTTTATAGTGAAAACCTACCATTGTCATTAGAACCGATACTAATTTCCCCAAAAATGTCATTGCACCCAAAAGTAATATTCTTAAATGTATTTGACCCTCATTATTGGATTCTTTTACCATAAGAATCTACCATTAGCATTTGAAATCACATTCATATCATGATTAGTTCAATATTTGTTCAGGACAACGGTTGAATTTGTTCCTATCTCACAGTGGTGAAGAATCCTTTAAAATTTTTTACATCCAGATGATGATCCACATCACTCCCAGAATTTAACTGATTGGTTCTTGTGCCACTTCTGACATATACTGAAAATTTCATACAAATCTGTTCATAACTTTTTGAGTTATATTGTGAAAAGAAAACAGGTAAATAAATGAAGAGACTAACGCCGACAAAAATATAACCTCCGTGGCAGTGGAGATTATGAACACATAGCGTGAATAAATTCTACATGCCGTCCTTTGTTTTAATGTTAATCACTTTGACCAACAAGTCCTCCAGTTTATACTGTATGACCAAAACTGTCATT
The DNA here is from genome assembly GCA_029823295.1 of Pseudamia nigra. Lineage (NCBI taxonomy): Eukaryota > Metazoa > Chordata > Actinopteri > Kurtiformes > Apogonidae > Pseudamia > Pseudamia nigra. The sequence goes on from JAQQAE010001277.1 coordinate 23,492, forward strand.
TGTTCCTAATCACAAATACGACCCATAACAGCGTTTATAAACATATGTCCCCACCCATATTTTTTCCATAGGAAATCCATCCCCATCCTTCACCTCCTGGGTTTGCCGACTTATATAACAGGGAAGATGTCTGACTTGTTTTGCTGCTGGAGGACGCAGTGCTAAAATGCAACCTGAATTCACATGTGTACAAACCACACATGATCATTTTCTCGTTGGAGGACAGACTCCAATGAATCAACTACAAAAGGTCCAATCAAATCTGAATGTGTGTCTCTTTATGTAACAAAAATCTTAAGCATGACTGAAACTTGATTCTTGAGGACTGATACAGGAGCGGAGTAAAAAACGTTATGTCTGAAAAAGGCTGGCGACCTCGTTAAAGGCTTTCTGCCATTCTGCTATGCATGATCTTTTGTTAGCTACTGTGCTTAATCTCTTGGTTTCACAACCTCTGTGACCGACTGGGTGAAGTGAAATGAATGGAATTGAGAAAGCCTTAGTAACCATAGCTGAAATACCAGCTCCCTTAAAGGCTTCTGCACACTTGGGCATACTACCCCACTCTCATGTCTGTTGCCTGGTGAACACTGGGCATTATTTATTTTTCTCTAAACTGATACATCTGTGTTAATTTAACCTTCTCATTTGTCACATAAACTGAATCTCATAAAACCTGTTTTTCAAGATTTTTCCACTTTAATTTACATTCAGTGATGCCTGGCCTGTCTTTATACTTTACAAACTCTCACAATGTTTTTGTTTCAGCATGTATTGCTGATTGCGACAAATATGGCCGAACAAACAAAAATGTATAAAATCAAAGAGTGTAATATTAGAATATTACATTATTGAGGGTGTAAAAAATATTAATAACAGAACAGGCATATGTAAAGCATGTTTTTACAAGTGCGTGTGTTTTATGCTGTTAATTCACTGACTTGCTTTGTGACGAATGCTGCATACTTCATTATTATTACAGCTTGACTTGTGATGTCACTGTTCTAATACCAAAATGAATCAAAATGACCCAAAACAAAGAAAAATAACATTAAGTTGTTACCAGTGACAACATGCCAGCTTTGTTTTTCAGTCTTAATGAACATAGATAATGATGCCTAGTGCTAATTCTTTTAATATGGAATAATTTAGCTGACTAACATCTGAGGTTTCTTGCACAAACCCATTGTATGACTTTTTATATCTTTTGTTTCCTGATGTCTTTCTTACAATAATGTCAGTGTAAGTTCCTTTTTCATTTGTGTCTGATATGGACCATTTATCGTTGTCAGGCATGTGCATAAAGATCTTCTAGACAATTATTTGAAAGCTTTCACACATGTACAAGAGTAAAGACGTCTTTAAGAAAATGCTTTGAAAAAAACAATGCCTGTGTGTTTGCATGTGAGTGTTTTACTGCAATTTATTGTCAAGGAGAAGACACTGAACACAGTGATTCTCTAACCTGCAAAGACACAAGTAGATGAGTTTTGGGGGTCTTGACTCTGCCGTATTTATTTTGCTTTACAAACATTTTATAGTGGTTAAAATACAAAAGCTAGAGTAGTTAAATTTATCATTTAAATTGTTAAGAAGAATTTGCAAATGAGTTTATGAATAAATAACAGCAAATACAAAAGCTTTTTGACTGTGCCGTGGGCAGCCATTTAGGTCATTGAGGCTTAAGGAAGTGACTCCCCAATTAAAGAAAAAAATAAATTCTCTAAATAATAAATTATTTTTGAAAATGTCTAATACGCACAATTGATTATCTTAGTATATCTAGACATGCTGTTTTTCCAGTGTCTGGTCACCGTGCACCTCCTTCTGGATTTCTGCATTATGAGAACATGGACACAGTAATGTTCTTATTGGAAAACTCCTGACAAATCAGGAGAACTGATTTTACTTCAGTGCACATAATCACAGGCCCAACTCTTCACGAAATGAAACAGACCCATTGATAGGCCTGATTAGCCTCAAGCTTTTTCTAATTGAGCACCAAACAAAACAACATGTTGCTACAGAGGCATAATAACTAGTGATAAACATAAACTAATCAAAAATGAAATGCAAGTTTTTGTTTTGAATAGATTTTCTAAACCAACACTGTAATGCCCAAGATGTTTTATATGAGGAATGGCCTCTAGACACGATGCTAGCACCCAGTCACACATGGTGTTGGCGTGCTGCTGGACCCTTTGGAGTGTTCACCCGTTAGTCGTCATTGTTGTCAAACAACAGTAAGCTGAAGATCCACGTGTGGTTTACAACAACAAAGATTAACTCTGCACAACTTATTCTGGACTCTGTGATCAGATTTTGCTGGGATATCTGTGTTGCACTTTTGGCAGTTAATCAGTTGCAGCAAGACAATGTACAGTGTTACATGAGGTGAATTTCTATGACAAAGATTAGCTGTATTTATAATCTGTGAGATAGTGTCTAATGGACATTCATGGATGCAGCAACATTTTGGATATGGGCCAGCATCCCCAAGCTTGGCTTCTGACACCTTCAGTCAGTCCCATGGTGGGACTGATGACAGTGTTGTGCATATACAGTTTTTTGTGTATTAAGACCACTGGCCTGAGAATGCAGTGAAATGAATAACTTGAATGAGGTACCCAGCCTTCGCTCAAGTCAGCTGGGATAGGCTCCAGGGGGGGGGGGGGGGGGGGGGGGGGGGGGGGGGGGGGGGGGGGGG
>JAQQAE010001278.1:0-26197 GCA_029823295.1 Pseudamia nigra
TTGACTTTACTTATTGTTTTCAGTAGTGATACTTGTTAGACAGCGAACACAAAATACAAGCAGAGCACAGTTACAGTAGCGTTGGAGGCTAAACTAACTAACCTAGTCCATTGTCTGCAAAAACAAGACAACGACGTTACCTTAAAAATATCACTGTTTGTTTATCGTGAGTTTATCACCGTAATGATATGCAACATTAAAGATGCTATAGCATTAAGTTAAAAACACTCACCATTATCAGGTTCTCGATAAGTTTCCACTGGATTGAACAACTTCTCATCGTGTCTTGCGGCTCCATCCAGCTCCCTCTGAATTCTGTCTCAGCCACCAGACACACAAATGTCTGGACCTGGATTCGATCCGCTTTGCTGCTGGTAGAAAATGCTCAATCCCGCTCTGCTCACATGAGCCACCTGGTGGTTGCTGCTGTGCACTGCAGCTACGGATGGAAAAACAATCCCCCCGCCCTCCACCACCACCCCCCCATCTACAACGCCACGGCGTTATTGCCGCGGCAGTACGGCCAAATGAAACCCGCTACATCTGTACGTGATTAACTGGATACAGATCATATTTTTAAAGCCAAGTGTAAATGTGGATGAAGTAATCCAGACTATATCCAAATACTTTCAGGAAAATCTAATCACACTGCACTTAGATCTTGCATTAATATGTGCTTTTCGTGATCCTTATTTGAATAGGGTGTCACATTTTAACCCTCACTCATGCTGTCCATTTCACTGCCCTACAAAGGCAACTGACAATAGTGAGGTGGCATTAAATTTATAGTAATTACAAAATTAAAGGCAAAAAGCAAAGTAAAATACAATAAATCAGTGAGTATTTTGACTTAAAATTAACAAAATAATCAGGAAAAATGACCAATATAAGATGCAAAAGGTACAAAATAGTAAGAAAAGTGAATTAAAGTGCCCCTCCTCGAACCACCACCTTATCCTTGTGGTGGTGTTTGTGTGTCTGAGTGATCCTAGCAGCTATGTTGTCAGGGGCAAATCACCCCTGGTAGGGACATATTGGTCCTAGGTGACAAGTCAGACTGAGAGTGATTCAGAAGACCCTTATGATGAAGAAAATCAGGCACCAGAGTACCCTGCCCGGTATTTGGAGACCATAGCCCAACCCTGGAACCAGGCCTGGTGTGGGAACATGTTGGCCGGCACCTGGTGGCCAGAGGTCCAGCCATGGTGAAAAAGGAACATGGCTCTGCCTTCCTGTGGCCCACCACCTGCACGAAGGGTCGTAAGGGTCTAGTGCTGTGTGGTTTGGGTTTGGAGGAGGTGGCTGGGCAGAGGGAAGTCTAAGCCTCTCTGCTCAGACTGCTGCACCGCGACCCTGAACAGGATAAGGGGAAGATGATGGATGGATGGAATAAAAGTGAACAAAATCTAAAGAAAAATGAACAGAGCAAGAAGCAAAATGAACAAGCCAATCAAGTAAAATGCAAAAGAAGAAAAATTAACAAAAACAGTCATGAAATTGCTTTCAAAATGAACAAAACAACGAAAAATAAAAATTTCAGGTAATTTTTCTCTGTTTCACTATTTGCTGAGTTACTGCACTTTGCCTTTTTAGAACAGTAAAGTAACTTGTTCAAAATAAGTGACATTTTAAATATGTGTAAATATCACATGTCTGATAATGCCATATCCCCAATATTTAATGATTAATACATGGAAGGGTTAATACCAGGTGTAAATGGGGTCCTTGTTTGCTCATAGTTTTGTGAGATTCTGGACTGTTTGGTCATAGTGCACAGTTTTTCTTCTGGTGTTTTTTATGGATGTGTAGGTTCTCCTTTGTGGTAATGAAATTGCTTTAAATTTTTTTATTTATGCCTCAGAAATTGGTGAAAATTAGAAATGAGGATGTAATCCCTAGCCAGCGTCTTTCTCTCCAAATGTGGTCCAAGTCCAGAGAGCAGAGATTGGTAGCTCTTCTTCACACAACCTCACAAAGCATTAAATTTTAAATTAAAAAGAACCCTTATAACTTGTCCTGCATGGGTAATTGGTTCTACAAAATAAATGAAAAACAAGACCCGATCCAACTCATCCACAAATTTAACTGGTTGTTTCTCATTTCTGGATTTAACACAGCTAATAAAATACTGCCACAGCACCTGTAAAGCATCGGCTCACTTCATTTTGTCAGCTGTAATTAAGTGTAATCACTCCAAAACTCCAAATGGATACCAACAAGGTCATCATGTAGGCTATGATTCAACACGCACACTCTCACACACACACAGTAATGTTCACCTCAACAGGGAGGAGCCTGGGGGCAATCAGTAGTAGAACGGAGAAAAGGACGGGGGAGGATGGGAGAAGAAAAAAGTGGCATACAGAGAATGAAGAGGGAGGGAAGAGAAGAGGGTGAGGACAGGAGTCACGAACAAGAAGCAGAGCATGGAGCATGAATGCCTGCAGGACCTCGCTCGGCTGGAGAGAAAAAAAAGACTTTACATGGATACTTGGAAAGAGACATAAAGATGAAGGCGCACAATATCCGACATCTTGCTTGGATTCATGCAGTATTACATAACAGGCAAAAACTGACACTTCGTAAAGTGCTAGATACTCAGGAATGTTTGGAATCATCAAAATTCAATAAAGTTTTTACTGTATGGTGATTGTTTTTTAACAGCTTTGTTGAATTGGCAATTTTGGTTGGTCATTCAGTGCATTTTCACTCAGCTGGATTTATGCACATTTTCAGTTTGTGCACGAAAAAAAGGTAGAGGCATCAACAATTCATCAACTATCTCAAAAGTAAAAATAAAAGGGAAATTGCCTTAAGTTTAATGAAGTACACTGACTGAATAAATGCTGACATATGGGCACATGAAGAGACTGTAATTATGCTTAAATTGAAAGACATAATAGATCGGAAATGCTACAATACCCGTCAAAAGTTTGGACACACCTTCTCCTTCGGTGGTTTTTCTTTATTTTATGATTTTCAACATTGTACATTAAATACAGAGAACATTCAAACTGTAAAAGAACACAGAAGTATGTACTAAACAAAAAAGTGTTAAACAACAGAGAACATGTTTTATATTTTAAATTGTCAAAAGCACATTTTGCACTGATGACAGCTGGACACACATATCTTTCAGAGTCACCAGGTAGTCAACTGGAATAGTTTTCAGTACACAGGTGTGTCTTGTCGAGAGGTAATTTTGTGCCATGTGTTGTTATGTTAATGTGCTTTAGACCATCAGATGCAGAGGAAGGCTGGGAGTCAATATTAGTGCATCTACAATGACTGTACAAATCCATATTATGGCAAGAAACAGTCAGTTAAGAAAAAAGAAAAGACAGTCCATCATTAATTTAGAAAATGAAGGTCAGTTACATTCAAAACTTTGAATGTGTGCAGTTGCCAAAACCATCAACCACTATCTGAGGTGTTGTAAATAGCTGGTTTCTGAGGCTGGAAATTCTACTAAACTCTTAGTCTTTCTTTCCTCACAAGAGGCAGTTTGATGGTTCTAGTGACTGTACTTGGGGACACATTCAAAGTTTTTGAGACTTTTCAGATTTATTGATCTTCAGTTTTTACAGTAATCACAGACTATTGTATATTTTTACTTAACTGGGTATTGCTTGCCATAATATGGATTTGTCCAGTGGTGGTAGTAACACAAATTCAGTCTGCATGGACCCTTCCTCTGCATAAGACAACTGATGACCTAAAGGATTTCAGGTGCCTACCACATGAATCTGATGAGAGAATGCCATGAAAAGCTGTCATCAAAGCTAAATGTGACTAATTTGGACAAACTAAAATATAAAACATCTTCTGGGTTGTTTAACACTTTTTTTTTTCCTATAACTCAGTATGCATTCTTTCACAGTTTGGATGTCTTCAGTGTGGAATGTACAAAATGTTGAAAATATTAAAACTTTTTTTAAAAACTGAGGGAGAGAGTATGTCTAAATGTTTTAGTGGTAGTGTATATGAGAAGCAGATGTTTACCATTAGTTCATGGGGGAAAATTAAAATCATCTCCAGGCATTTTGACCAAACTCACACTGCATCTAGCTGACAGACTGAAAATTCTCTTAAATCAATCTCATGTTGCAATACATTTACTCATTTTAGTTCACATTAAGGTAAAGATGAGTAAAACACAGTAGAACAGGAGCTTGGGAGCTATTGCTTCAGTCTGTATCTTTTTTGTGCAGTGAAAGTATGTAACTACTACAAATATGTGGCTACTCAACCAGTTCCTAATATGCAGATAATAGTAGTGGGTGATAATGCACATAAATTAGCATTTTCTTTTGCAGATGTGCAAATTTGGTTGATATTTGAATTACATTTGGATGCAAACATGATCCCTTGTAATGGACTCTATTATCACAACACAAATTGACATTTTTTTAAGTGGAAGCAAAAATAAAAAATTGAAAAAACACTAACTATTGATTTCTCAGATTTTAGGGAGTTTTCAATGGTTGATTTTGCAATTATGGCCCTGGATTTTCATCAACAATGTCAAATGACCAAATGTGTGTAGTAGATGTACAAGTTTCTTCATATTTTACAGGCTCAGTTGCAACATTGTGTCATGTTTATGCGCAGTTTTAACCCTGACGTTTGAGTTTGGCTATTTCTCTGTTGTAGTCCAAACTTTCAGAACAAACCTCACAGGGCCTGTATCAATTCTGCATCAGATGTTGAAGCGCACTTGATGTATTGTCATGTCTCACCGTGGCGGTTAGTATCTAAGGGCTGTGTGCCTGATTTAATGTCCTCGCCACTCTGGTAGTGACACAGTGAGACAGCCTCTGTACATAGCTCAGCGGTGATGGATTATACACCAGCAGCCATCGGGACTACTGGGACTGATGCTCAACACACAGCGCAAACAGGGAGTACAAGCCCCCCCTCTTAATCCTGACACAACACCATTGCACTGAAACACCTCATCTGCATGAAATACAGCTACAGTATAAGATAATGTCTGATGTATTCATGTATTCAAAGATCTAATCTTATCTTCTTTGACAAACAATATTATACAAGAGGTTAAGTTATTACTACATAATAATTTAAAGCTTTAAATGTTTACTGTTTAACAATATTGTACAGTCACACACTGAAATGATTTGAATTAGGATATATGAATGTGAATTATTTGATTCACACTGTTTATGGATGTGCAGAGTATAATACGTTTCAGTACTAAGTGCAAGGCCGGCTGCACCGTATGCCCGTGCATACATGTGTATCTAACTTTGTGTCTTCCGTGTAATTTTGTGCTTTCTCCCCTTTCTCCCCCTACCCCTATCATTCATACACATCTCTCTGGTCCTGAAGTTTGATGTTCTTGACGTGCCTATGCTGGTCATGGACCAGTCCAGTGTCTGTCTGTGTCGTCCAGTGTCTGTGTTGTTTGTTGCTCTATCTCTGTTCTTTTCTTTTGTCTGGCCTCTGTCCACTAATCCCAGCCAGTTGAGACAAATGGCCGCCTACCTAGAACCCCCCGTCGCCCTAGGCTTGCTCTCGGAGGTTCTACTGGGTTTGCTCTCTGTATAGTCTTTGAGACTTCATCCTTGAATTGGGAAGCACTTTGAGATAACCTTGGATTATGATTGGTGCTACTCAAATATGGTAATGGTAAATAGTCTTGCACTTATTTAGCACCTTTCTTCTCTACGGCACTCAAAGCACATTACACTGCTTTCCATTCACCCATTCACACACACAGCAGTGACACTCACTGGGAGCAGCTTGGGCTTCAGTGTCTTGCTCAAGGACACTTTGGCCTGCGAACATGAGAGGGGATCGAACCGTTAACCTTCCGGTTCATGGACAACCCACTCTACCTACTGGGCCACACTGAATTGAATTGACATTAGAAAGGATAGCTTTCAGTGATCAGTCCAAGCTTATGTTTGTATAGCTGTCTGTTAATACTGTTTAGAAAATGTTCTGACCAGATCAATGCTGTGAAACTCAAGCATTATTATGTTATACAGTTAAGTTTGTGAGTCACGAGCATAATGATACAAAACCACTTTAACCCCAATTAAAGCTCTATATGGACAAGCACTGAAAATGCTGGACCAAAAGCCAAGACAGTACCACCACTGTGAAATTCTCTTCAAGTACAAGCTGCTGAGTTAACTATTCATTACCTATTCATATGTTTGTTTATTTCATAAAATACTTAATAATGCCTCCCCCCTTCTGAGCAGAGAACAAGGGCCTTAAGATCTGCATCGAAGGGTGACTGCAAAGTCCCACAAAGACGCTCTGCTTTTGGACAATCCTCCTTCTCCAACAAGGCCATCAGAGAATGGAACATGCTTCCTAGTGACATGAAAATAATTAGGGACTATAACGGCTTTTGCCTGAACACAAAGAAATGGCTCCTCACGAATCAGAGTTGCAAACATTAAGTCCTGCCTAATTTTTGTTTCTTCTGTAATAATGAAATTTTTGTGTGTGTGTGTGTGTGGGGGGGGGGGGTGTATGTGTGTGTGTGTGTGTGTGTGTGTGTGTGTGTGAAATGTGACCCTTGTTCGTTCTGTGTATTGACTGTCTTATAGAATTCTCTATGTATCATGCTGAGTTAAGTCTGGTTTGTGTATTGTACTGATGGTTTTATGGTGCACTGTATTGTTTTATTGTTTTTGTACAGGACTACAGATGGAAATTAGTTTTCTGCTAGATCTGGTACGCACATCTTTTTATTCTTATGAATAATTTATGTTAGCACACACTGTCCTTTATAAACCGAATAAACTGCAATAGTATGCAGGACGTCACATGAGAAAAGTTCCTGAAACATTGATGCGGGTTCCGTATTTGGAAAGCACCAATGACTCCAACGAGGGCCTAAATATTTTTGCAACCATGTAAGCTCTTCTAAATCCACTTGGATAGACAGGGTGAGGATAGGCCAGAGGTTTCCAACCTTTACAGTTTAAAGAGAAATTTTTGTACAAAAAGAAATATTCAAACTCTGTGTGTGCCACATGAAATACTACGCATTTTTTTTAACTAGCAACATGTTAATATCAATTTGTTATTACAGTATTGTATTCTTTTGAATTCATTTTGTTTATGATTTTATTCATTTTGTTCAGTTTTTATTAATTTATTCATTTTTTTTTTTTAATTTGGTCATTGTTGATTATTTGTGCTCAATCTTGCTCACGTCCCCCAATTTTTGTTCATTTTTTAGATAACTTGGTCAATTTCTTGGTCTATTTTTTGTTCAATTTCTTGTTTATATTCATTATCTTGACCATTTTGATAATTTTCTTCAACATTTTGACTTTTTCATCCATTCTTATTAAGTTAATTTATTCATTTTACAGTATTTATTAATAATTTATTTAATTTTCCCTTAATTCACTGAAGTATGTCTTTAAAATCTTATACATTTTCCAATTATATTTTATTATTTTATTATTTTTCTCAATTTGGTTTATTCTAATATGTTACTTCTATCAATGGTCAAAGCCACAGGACAGGGGCTAAAGAGCCCTGGAGCCGCAGGTTGCAGACCCCCTAGATCGGGCATATTGAGTTTTTAGCAGTCTATAACGTCACCACAAGATGCCACTAAATCCTACACACTGCACCTTTAGACACTCTCCACACGCACACAGTGTTGCTTACCTAGCCACCCAGAGCTGGAGTCGGGTACACACATGTCTGTCTCTGCACTGGGTAGCACAAAGCCAACCACAAACACCTCCACTCCATCAGACATGAGTGCCAGCCCAAGCACCAGGAACAGCTGCCACTGGAACCTCCCGTGACCACACTCTTGGATGATGAGCTCGTACTGCTGGGCCAACTCCTCCTCATCTGCCTGTCTCTCCTGTTCTAGCTCTTTACGGTCTCGTGTGGCGTCTGACGTCGTTTGTCCCAGTGCCACCTGCCCCTCTTTGTGCTTTCTGTCTGAGGGGATCCCCTGGTACTCGCCCTCATAGATCTCATCCTCATCATCGTGGCCCTCGGTGGCATCACTGGAGCCTTCTTCATTATCATGGTAGCCCTGTCCATCCTGCCTGGGAGGATTCCGATAAAAATCCTCATCCTCATCTTCCTCATCCTGGAATCTGCTATAGTTGTGGTGGGCTGAGTACTCATCTGAGGCACGGTCCACCACCTTGTTGACCTTCTTTGCTGTGTGTCGCTTGGCTTCCTTGACCATATCCTTGGCCCCCCTCACCAGGGAAGTCCTGTTATTGTATGTTTCCTCCATTCTGGCTGTCGAAGCAGGTCTTCGAGCGGGTAGAAGATGAGAGGGAAGAGGGGCAAGAGGGTTGAACTTGCACTGATGGGGGATTGTAAGCCTGTCAGATCAGTAGTTCTTGAGCTGCAGCAGGAAGAAAAACTCTTTGAGTCTGCAGTCACCACAACAAATAACCCACAATGGCTGTGGCGATCATGGGCCAAGCTGAAAGAGATGGGGGAAGGGTAGGACACAAGAAAAGGAAAAAGAGAAAGAAAGAAAGAAGGAGAAAGGGAGATGTTTATCAGATAACGCCTGTAACTCATGTCTCCCTCATCACATCTGTAACCATCCCAGACTAACAGGTCTGACAGCACATAACCTCTTTAATCATTCACTCTCCATTCTGCCAGGTCTTTTAATCATTTGAAGTGATGTGAGGAGAATAAGGTTTTGGCTCAGATTTTATTCAGAATGAACTGAATCATTTTCCAGGAGCACTTTTCTTCTTCTATATTTCACGAGTTGCCCTTATTTTTGAAAGGAGGAGCATTTTAAACAGAGATGCTGAATGTGCTGTATCACGATAAGCTCTGAGGAACAGAAACTAATAAACAAGGCTCGGCCCAAAATCAATTTGCCCCCAATAAAGAGCTGGTTTATTATAACGGGAGTGATGATCCAACCGTAACGGCACTGTCACATTTAATCCATGCAAAGAAAGGAGGGAAGGAGAAATGGTCATAAGTGGGCATGGAGACAAATGCAGTGCCTGACACAACGCATAAACACACATCATTTTGTGCAGCAGAGTGTTTTAACATGTAAACTGGGCCACACATAATTGTAAAAGGCCCAGATGAACAAAGATATAGATGGACTAATCACACACCTATGATGTTCGTATTATGTTGATGCAGTGTTCATCCACACTGCATGATGGGAAAGCCCCTTCTCATCTCTGTGTGCCAGGGCTGATGGGAGGGGAGACCCCAGCCTAGTGCAAATGATGTAACACGATTTCATGTCAGTGTGCAGAGTGTGAACTACAGCTCGTTGTCACATTATCTCCACAAGTTCACCACAGATTTGTTCCAAAGTACAGAGTTACATAAACATGCAGATTTCAGGAGAGAAGAGGAGGATTTGCCATTGTTGGATTTTGGTTTGGTATTTTGTAGGCTAGTTGGACTTTTTTGTAGAGATGCCTGTTGTAAGTGTCAGGCATTGAAAAATCCTGCGTTTTTTATTTCATTTTTTCTTTTTCTTTTTTAAGATATTGTTTATTTCCTGATTATGTATTTGCTCATTTTAATTTTTTTTATTTACTTTGTACACTATTTTTTATTTATGTAGATGTGATAGCAAGTCATTATGCATTTTTGAAGACATCTATTGTAACTTTGGTGGTCTAGAAACCCTGCTTCATGTAAATAGTGAAATATTTTAGTTTATTTTTGTATATTTTCTGTTCATTTTTCAGAATTTTTTGGACTATTTTGTTCATTTTGGTTCTTTTCTTGATTATTTTTTGTTTGTTTTTCTCATCATTTTGTCTATTTTTGCTAATTTGTACATTTTTTAAGTATTTTTGCTTATTTTTGATTTCTGATTTAGTAAGTCAAAATGAAGGACATAAGTTAAGTGTTGTGTGTATTTTTATACATTTTAAGGTGAATAGTGTAACTTATTTAATTTCAATAAGATGTGGTACATAGGTGGGGAATTGGGGAATCAAGGTTGGTTGCCTACTGTGTTTATGTGCGTGTGTGTGGTGGGGTGGTGTGTGTGCAGGGGTGTGTGCGTGTGTGTGTGTGTGTGTGTGTGTGTGTGTGTGCATGTGTGGTCAGCTCAGTGTTGTGTGTGTGATTCCAGTGTGTTGAGGGGCTGCTCGCCACAGCCTCTAATGAACACTGAAGCCTTGTCAGGAGGACACAAATCACAGACCAGCTCCAGCTCCCATAATGTAATTTTACTGCTCAAAATGACACTGTTGATTCAAGGTGACTCTACTAATCCCTTTGGCTCAATGGATGACTTCTGTGGATATGAGCGCACTCCTTTCACATGGACAGATCATTTTTTTAATGCCATTATTGACACAAGATGAGTCTGCAATACTGTATAACTGAACATGTGAAGGTGCTTTTTAGCTCCATTTTCACTTGTGCAAAAGACACTTCTTACATTTGGACGGTACCACAAGGGGTTGTTGACTTTTTTCAGTTTCATGATTCTATTGTTCATGTTTGTTCATTTACCTGATTTTTTTTTTGTTTGCTTATTTTGTTCATTTGTGCTTGTGTTAGTCTTACAATTTCTTCGACTGCTTTGTTAATTTTTTGTTCATTTTGTTGCTTTTTATGATTATTTTGCTATATTTCTGCTAATTTCTTTCCTTAGTTATCCAATTTTAATAATTTGATAATTTTGTTCTTTTTTAAATTTCAAACAGTACAAGTACATTTTTTTCAGCACAAATGTAACTGAGTAAGAGAAAATAGTATTCTGCAAAACATATACTCTCAAAAGTACATTTTATGGGAAAAACCACTTAAGTACACGTAGAGGTGAGTGCTACTCACTTCTGATCAAATCACAATTATCCCAGCCACTGTCTGCTACGCAGGGGGTTTATTGAAAGTTTTTTGGACAGCTCTTCAGTAGTTGTGGTTAAGTTTGCACTAACAGCACCATAAACTGACTTTGAGAAGCAATGCATGATGAAGATTTATGAAGCTAGTAACCAGTGGCAATTCAAGGATCTGTTGGCATCCTAGGCAAAAATTCACAGTGGGCCCTCTAGAACCAGCGGTCATCAGGTAACTTTTAATTTAATTGAATTAAAAAAAAATAAAAGATAAATGTTTAGAGCAACATAAATATTCATACACCTTACATATTACATGACATATGACACGTGTTGTAGCTGGAAACATGCTAACACCAATTTGATTATTATTTGATTATTTTTTTTGTTTTTTTGTGCTCATTTTTGTTCATCTTGCAGTTATTCAGTTCACTGTTTTGTTCATTTTTTAAATTATATTATTCATTTCTGTAAATTTTGGTTCATTTCACTGATTTTTTGTGTACTTTGTGTGGATTCTTTCACTTATTATTTCTGTTCATTTTTCAGACTATTTATTGTTTATTTTATGAATTTTGTTGAATGTTTAATCCATTTTCATTCACATGATGTATTATTTTTGTCATTTTTATATATTTTTGAAGCATTTCCTTATTATTGTGTTCAAGTTTGTCTTAATGTTGTCAGATATAGGATATTTTTTCTTCATAATTTTCTTATTTTTCTTTAGTTTTTTTTAAAGTTTTTGTTAATTTTTGATCATTTAATGTATTACCGTATTTTCTGGATTATATATCGCTGTTTTTTTCATAGTCTGTTCAGGGGAGCGACAAATACATCGGAGTGACGAATATATTAAATTATTTCGAGTATTGGTTGTTTGTCACACTGACAGCCACCAGACGTCACTGTAGGCTTGTGTACCTGCATCTACCGCATCTGTATTACTGACTATTTAAAATATAGACATTACCGGTAACAACCATACCTGCCATCAGCTTAACACCGAACGTGTCAGCGCCGTCACTTACCCGGTGAGGCAGGGAGGCGAGCCGTGAGCTCTCCCTTCTGGGGTCAAGAGCGTGGCCGTGGCTGCGTGCTTGACGCGTGTTCCCCAAACAAATGCGACCTCTTCTCTAGAGCAACTAATACACTTTTTTTTTCTTTTTCATTAATCATTTTTTGGCTTCTGCGACTAACATTCCGGAGCAACATATAACCCGGAAAATATGGTATATTGTTGAATCTTGTCCATTTTCTGGATGATTTTGTTCATTTTGTAGATTGTTTGCACATGTTTTGTCTCAATTTTTGTTCATTGTGTAGTTCATTTTTTTCTTCCTTTTGCTGATTTAGTGCTTATTTTTGATTTATTATAATGCGTCCCTTCCATTACTGATCAAAGCCACAGGAGCCACGGGGGAAGGGTCAAAAGCCACAGGTTGCAGACCCCTCTTCTACACGAATGATTAATCTTTTGTGCTGGAGTCTGCATTAAAGTATACAGTTTTCAGTACAACCTATAGGTGGGCTCTTCTACTCACTTGTAATTGCCACTGCTGTTTTTAAAGTTTGTCACCCCTCTGGCACCCCCTATTGGCCTGGGGCCCCAAGCAGTTGCCTGGAATTTTCTGGTGACGTGCAGCACCTCCGCTAGTAACCTGGAGTTCAGCTCTATTTAACCCATAATCCCCCTGTTCTGTTGCAATCCTGCAGCTCTGCCCATTTGGTCCAAATATGATCACTTCTGGAATTTGGCTCCAATATGGCAACTAGGATGTGACAACCCCACCGACCTCTAAATTGCAGTTCAGACACCAATGGGTGACATCATGGTTACATACAGTCTATAGATGCCACAGATTTATATATTAATATTTTTGCTTTGTTTTGAAGAAAACAGGCCCGCAGTCAGATACACTATGTCAACAACAGCCGCATGCTGGTGGAACGCGTCAATCACAGACTCAGTGAAGTGCACGGTGAAGCTTGCTGTCAGCGGTGATGAAGAACAGACGACCTCGACCACCGTTGTCACCTGACCGCAGCTGACAAGACCCCGACAGGGCAGACAAGGGGAGCAATCACAATCAAACGACCAATACTCCACAGAAACCTATCACTGCCTCACTCGGTTTGTGCTTTTCTTCCATTTTCATGCTCTCTTCTGCCTTATTTTTCCTGCAACTCCACATGCATGTAGCAGCTCTGTTTAAATCGCGGCATCATTAATTTTCACTGGAGCCAACAAACCGTATTAACTCCTCACAGTTTATCAAATATAATATTTAACTGACAGGAAATAGATGTGACACTGGAAACAAAGCACTGACATTCAAACATAAGGAAACTACATTGCTGTCTCTTCAAAACCTACCTCGGTTCAGTGGATTTCAGGGGGCATAGGGAGGGTTTGTCTTACTTTTAGAGTAAAATACATTAAAATAGTAATGATATGTGTTTTAATTTTCAGTTTTAAAATGAGGATATTTGGGTCTTAAGGATATGCCAAACTTCGGTTTTGCTACAAGAAATACGAGGTATAATGTAATGTGTGTATTGTGTCTATGTGAGGAGGCTAACAACAGGCCTTGTTGTGGTGATACTCCTGTGTGCACACCTGATTTCTCTCATTCGCTTTAAAGCACTAAAAACACATCAGACCAAACATCACTGACCGAAAACTTCACAGGTACATTCAAGGTCTCACAACTTAACATTTAAATATCATTTATAGTTGTACAACTTACACTATACGTGACTGTTAAAGACTTCTGTAAGGGTGTTGATAAGACAGAGTGTACTGATTTAATACTTGTTTTTCCCAAGGGTCTTCTTCTAAATCACACACATTTGAGTTCACTGTGAGAGTTTGTATCCTCCCACATTTCTTCAGAAAATACTCGGTAACATAATTAAGTATTTCTTGTGGATAATTTCCTCAAAAAAGTCAGGAATATTGGCACAAGGAAAATTTGAAAAGGGCTTAGTTTTGATTGACTGAAATTGGTTGATTTGAAATTTAAACTTTCAATTTTTAAACTTAACATAAAGTGCCTAAATCCCACCCCTTCTCATTTTACCCAGTGAAATATAATTGCATTCCAGTTTATGGCAAGCAATAATTTTTTGATCCTGGTTGAATTATACCATCATTTACAAGACAAGAAAGTTGAAGTTTGATATAAAACTGTTACATAAGGCTGTAAAAATAATAATTATAATAATAGCCATAAAGACTACATACAGGAAGTCATGTGACGTCTTCATAACTTCATGACAATCTATTCAGAGCTGCTGAAGAGTCTGTGGAGCTCAACATGAGCATTCACATCTTTCAGTGCTTTATTTGTTAAAGAATGTTAACGATACTCATTGAGGCAGCCGAAGTTTTACTTTTGGTGACACGTTTCACATAAGACAGAAGTACAGTCCCCAGAACTTTCATATAAAACTACTTGATATCTTGGTATTTCTATGACAAACTGTGGCTTTATTGTAAAAACCAACTTGTGCTTTTAATTGTGTAAATAATGGCATATTTCAAACAGGATCAGAAAATATAATGTTTTCTTTTTTCTGTGGTTAGGTATTGTTTGGCATTAGCTTGACTGTGATTAGAAGGTTTGAAATTTTAAACTTTCAAATGTAGAATTCTGCTGACTCATGGGTGCAGAAATAAAGTACTATTTATAGCCTGTGATGTTACAAGTTACAAAAATTCAAACTGGCATGTTTTTCCTGTCATTCTATTTTGTTGTGTATATTTCTCAGTACCAGGAGTACTCAGTGAGTTTATATTTCCACAGCATTTATTTTACATCACTGGCTTTATATAAATCCATTTTTTTATAATATGGGACTTTTAAGACAAATATGAAGATAACAGAATGGTGCCCTTACATCTAACACGAGAGAAGCAATGCAGAAAAAGTGAAAATGTAATGCTTATGACATTAAAGAGTATTTTACTAACTCAGCCCAATTTAACAGACTCATAGTTCACAATGAGTCATTAGCCTAAAGTGGCGAAATAATGAAACTGCTAATGAGCATTTAAAAGTAGAACAACATGACTGATTGCACCATTTTATAGCCTTATGATGAAGAAGCAGAAGAACTGGAAGCATGAGGCCGTTACCAGTGTGGTTTTTACTGTTGACAGGACAGATGTGTGTGTTGTTGTTGATCTATTCTGATGAGCCCAGGATTTGTTTTATACAACAGTACTGGCAAAAATCTGCCAAAATAGGAGACTAAAGAACAATTAAAATCGTAAAAGTTTAGAACTACAAGTGCTTTAGGAGATAATTCATGCTAAATGCTTGATGAGAACTTGAGGGGACATCACGAGTGCCTTTATAGCATTATTATACCATGCAAGAAGTGATAATGCAAAATTAAAAAAGCACCAGCTTACCAGTACTTTATTTTTTTAAACTATATCTGACTGTTCTTAGTGCAGTGGGGCAATAAAATTCTACCAAGATGGATATCATAGGTGTATCTATTAAATATCTTGGTCAAGTTTGACATTTAGTGACTTTGACCTCAAGGTCAAGGTCAGAGGCCTACTTTTATGAAAACCTGGTCAATGCAATAATTCAAGAAGGGAGTCACAAAGCCTTCAAGTCAAATTGATGCAAATTTTGGTCAGGTTTTGCAAAAATATTGTGCAGGCTATAACTTGAAAAGAGTTGCATGACATTTTGCTGTAGTTTGGGCCATTTGGCTGATTATTTTGTTCAGATTTTACCACTTACCCTCTGAGCTGAAAAAGTATTGTCATTATCGTCACTGGCAGGTGTCAAACTTTGGTTTGTTAAAGTGATAAATCTGGAATGGAAAGGCCTACAGGCACAAAACTTACAACACAAGTGTAGTTGAAGTCCTGACTTGGAAGGAGGGTGAGGGCTGCAGTATCTCTGGCACCTGCCAGTACTTTTTCATCTCTTATAGAAATCACATGATTTACAATCATGTCATGACAAGTTATCCCTTTCTCTCCTGTCAAATTGATTGTTTGATTACTTTTTCTTTTGTTACTGAATTAAAAGTAAATTTTAATATAGAAAAGACAAAATTGAGAAGAAAGCACAATACTGGAGTTTGGTTAAAATCTATATCTTAAATGGTGCAAAAGATGAAATGCTGATTAATTTTTGTTATTGTGATGTATTTTTATGCATTTCATTTATTATATTTAGCATTATCTTTTGTCTTTTGGGTTTGTATAGTTTACATTCTAAGCTATTTCAAAGTATTGTTTTTTTTTTTACTGATTTTTATTTGTGTTTTTTTTTTCATCAGGTTTCTTCTGGTCAGTTATTTTCCTCCTGTTGTCTCTTTGGCATCATTTCCATTTCATTCCATCTTTATGCACCTTTTACATAAGCATCTTACTGCATTTTTTACACTGTTTTTATCTGGTTGCATCTTTTACATTTTGTATTATGTCTTTTGCATCATTTTCATCTCAGTCCATCTTTTACGCTACTTTTAACTTTTTGCAGGTTTTACGCATTTTTAATCTCACTGCATCTTTTGCTATAACAATTAATGTCTATCTGTCTTCTTCAACATTCATTCACAGTCAAATCAGCCTTTTAAGGTCCCAACTCTTAACACTTAAATATCTGTTCCATTTATGTCTCTGTTATAAACTTCTATAAGGCTATTCCCAAAATAAAGCCTGTTGATTTGAGTTTTCCTTGTTTTTTTTTTGTAACTAATTTTACTGTGACGTGACATACCCGCCCACATTCATCAGAACACCCTTTGATTGGTTGAACCACAGGTAATTCCAAGCTGACCTGGGATCAGATTCTGATGAATGACTACAGAAAACATGAAAACACACTTTAAATGGAGAATACTCTGAAAACAAATGTCAGAAATATTGGCAGTTGCTTATGCGGGTAAGGGCTATTTTTTTTTTAATATGATTGATTGTAACGTGATCTTTTAAAATTTAGATTCTAAGATTTACCTTTTACATGTAGAATTCGTCTGGCTCATATGGGTGGAAGTAATGAACTTTAGCTTCACTAAGATTGTGATGTCACGAATCTCAAAAACATACTGGATGTGTGCCTTTTCTTTATCATTGAATTGCATTATTCAAGTTCTTAAGGTATATTAAGGTGACTGTAGCCATAAATTGAGACATGTGTTGCTGTGCCCTTGTTCCCAAAACAACTGGTTTTTCATGTTGTCTATCTTTGTCCTTTGTCAGGACTGAACCTCATTACAATTTCACATTTTCAGTCCATATAAACCACAAAAGAACAAAAAGTGGGACCTTAAAGGAGAAGCAAATAATAATGTGATACTTTTGTGATCATTACTATCAACTGGCATGAAAATACTTTTGAATTCAAGTTGAAGAATTTTGGGACAGCTCTTTTCCTTATTTATTTCACCCTATAATGCTTCCGCCAGCAAACAATTACCAGAAACTTATAATTCTTGGAGAGTCTATTGGTCTTTCAAACCAGTGAGAAAAAATGCAAAAACATTTTGCGTGTCTGAGTTTAGTTTTATACCATATTTGATAGGTCAAGTATTTGTTGCAATTCAAAAATTAAATGGTTTTTATGAACAAACAACAGACTGAATATAGAACATAGCATTTTTATACCTTTAACAGATCATGTGTATTACTTTTAATCTCCAAAAGTGCAAAAAAAGGTGCAAAAATGTTGACTGTTTATACTGAGCTAGAGTTAGGAGGGTGTTTTGGATGACCCCTCTGTAGGTCCTCAGAGGCTTACGTGTTTCATCAGTAGAAAAAATAATCTTCTACTGATGAAATAAGTGTCTAGAAAACTCATGTATCAAATATGATATGCTCAGTTTTACAGGGTTAATGACAATGTGTAAGTTTCGACTGAAAACTACATTGAATGACACAATATTTCTGTCCTCTGCTTTTCCAGTTTCAGCTTGTTGTCTTTCATCTGGACTACACATCAGGTCAGTTTCACAGTCTCTGTCCTTTGCCCGATCCGAATCATTTAATCCTTTTCCTCTCAGTGAGGTTTGTCTTGTCCTTCTCAAAGGCATGTGCGGTGACGGCGGTATGTTCTATTAGCATCAGAAAGAGCAGGTCCAATCTCTAAGTGGGCAGAGCCATATGTAATCCCATCAGAATGGAGAGAGCCTGTGACCTCATCTGGAGGCAGAGGCTCTGCCACCATGGGATGACTGCAGCGAGGAGATTTCATCAAAGTCTGATAGCATTACTGACAGACGAGCAGGTGGAGAGAGGACGGACGGGAAGCGTTCATGTCAAAGTAAAAGGCAACGGGAGAACACGACTGGGAAGCACAGATGGAGATTTTGGTGGTGGTGGGGGGGCACAAAATAGGCATTTGTCCATCCCAAAAAACACTTTCAATTTGTGGATTTCTGTTTTCTAAGCAGTAGTCTGGGACTTTAGATGATAGCACTTCCTATTTTGTTTATTAGCCTGATTATTAAGTTATTTGTTGTTGATTTTGTTATGTGTAGGAGTTACAGTAGATAGTCTCTCCTCCCTCTTCTGTGCTTTGATTGCAGGTAATCGCTCTGATGACCTCTGCCTGTGAACTCTCCACGATGGCCAATCAGCTTCCAGACCTGCTACCTTTATAAGGAGGGCCCCTGGCTGAAGCTCACTCTGTGCTTTGTCTCACTCCTGAGCTGTTGTATGCTCTTTTGCTGTGAATGTGTTTTTTGTGAGACTTTGATTTTTTTTTTTTTTTTTTTGTGTACTAAGTAATTCAAGGTGGTGTGACATCCCTTTGTTTAGACCAGTTTGTTTGTCTTGTTATTTGGGGGGCTGGGATCTAGCTAAGTTGGGGTATCCTATAATACACCGTATGTAGTTTTGTTATGTTATGCAGTACACACTAGGTCAGTTGGGTCAGTTGTATTTTTGATTAGTTTCTTTATTGGCATAGGACAGGAGTTTTGGTTCTCTTATTCATTTTGGTGTAAGCTTAAATCAGGCCTTCCTTTGTTGTACTTTTGCATTTTATTATGTTACACATCCCCTTGTCCCTTCTCCCTCAATTCCCTCTTTGTTGACAACTTTGCCACAATTTATAATTTGAGATAGTTGTTAAATAAATTATCATTTTCCTTAACCTCAACCAATATGTCTTTGTCATCCTTCTGACGGACTGTGTTACCGCCCTGTTCATTAGCAAAAGGAGTCGCAACAATTTTGTTGCACATTCTGTTCATTTTTCTTAATATTGTTACTTGTTTTGACTGACCATTTATAGTTTTTTTTTGTTTATGTATATCCTATTCCTCTATATATTTTTGTTTTAAAATTTCTTCATTAGTTGTATTCATTTTTGGTACTTTTTGTATTATTTGTTCATATTTTTTGTTACAATTCTTTCATTTTTCATTTCTTTTTTTTATTCATGTTGATGAATTAAAAATATATAAGTAAAAAATATAAAAATAAATTAACTACCATAATAATAAATTGTAAAAAAGATGATTACATGATTGAAAAAAAAAACAACATGAAAGGTCTCTGGAACATCCTGAACACTATCATTAGAAAGGATACTGACATCTCCCAGATTACATTTTAGAAAATGGAAAAAAAAAAAGAAGAGAACTTGGGAAATATTGTAAACCCATTTAATGACTACTTTGTTAATATTGGACCTAAATTGGCAAAGAAAATAAACTCAGAAAACAGTAAATTGGATGCTTTAAGTAATGTTTTGGACAACAAGCAATCATTATTGTTGACACCTACAAATGAAAAAGAGATAATAGATGTAGTAAGTCAATGTATGAATAAGAAGTCAACTGACTGGAATGAAATTGACATAATAATAATGAAAGTAATTAATGAAATAACAAAACCATTATGACATATATGTAATTTATCCTTCCAAACAGGAGCATCCCCCAATATAATAAAAACTGCAAAGGTTAGATCCATATTTAGGAATGGTAACCCTCACGACACTGCAAATTATAGACCTGTATCCATTTTGTCTTAATTTTCCAAAATCCTCGAAAAACTCTTTTCAGCACATCAGTTTAATTAATGAAGCACAATATGGATTCAGAAAAAAACATATCACCAGCTATGGCTTTAACTGAAGTAATTGAGGAAATAACAAACAATATAGATAAAAAATTACATTCAGTTGAAATTTTCATTGACCTAAAAAAAGCATTTGATACCATGGCCCATCAACAATATTAAGCTCTGGCAAGGATCTACAGCTTCTCATGACAGACATCCGAACTGAATTAATTAAACTTTAAAAATGGTTTGATGCAAACAAACTGTCAATGAATATAATGAAAACCAGATGTATTTTATTTGGCAAATGTCTGAAAGATACTTGCATACAGATAAATATCAATAACTTAAATATAGAGAGGATGTACGAGAACAAATTCTTGGGGGTGACAGTCAGTCATGACATCATCTGGAGACCTCAAATAGCCAGTGTTCACTCCAAATTGGCAAGAAGCATATGAGTAATGGCCAGAGCAAGACATATGATAGATAATAAAAGTCTATACATCATTTACTGCTCACTTATTTTGCCATGCATCAATTACTGTATAGCGGTTTGGGGCAACACATATAAAAGTACAGTAATTTAGAAGCACTCTTTAATCTCCAGAAAAAAAGCCTTAAGGCTTGTCCATGGTGTTGGATTCAGAGATAATACAAACATTATTTCTAAGATCCAAAGCTTTGAAAATAGTAGATTTTGTCCATTTTTAAACTCTTATAATAATATAACAAGGCCACTCGAAAACAGATGACCGTAAACATCCACAAATTGTTCCAAGAGAGAGAAGGAAATTATGAATGAAGAGGAGAGTATGTTTTGTCAAACCAGTGCGTCCATACAAGTCTAAAAAGCATGTGTGTTTCACAAAGTGGAGTGAAATTGTGGAATAAGTTGGACAATGAGATAAAAGGTAGCACAACCCCGCATCAGTTTAAAAAACTTTACAAACAGTTAATTTTGACAAAGTATGCAAACAAACAGATTACGTAAAGCATTGTGTACTGGGTATTAATGTAGCTTAATTTATTCTGTATTGACGTTGTGAAATGAACAAAAGCTGTGATAGCTTACACTTGATTTTATTGTACATTACTTTTGTGAGAGGGCCAGATATTATAAGTTTTCTTCCTTCTGCTCCTTTTCATTCAAGATTTTTTCTTTTTTTTTTTTGTAGTTTTCTGATATCAACAAATATGTTGTTTTATGTTGGATGAATGAAATAAACTAAACTAAACTAAACTATTTTGTTGCTTTTTAAATTTTTGTTTCCTTATTTACTGATTTTGTTTGTTTGTTCATTCTTCATTTTGTAGATTTTTTCATGTTTTTTTAACTCATTTTGTTCACTTTTTAAACTTTCTCCTTATTTTCATTCATTTAATTCTTTCATTTTTAAATTTTGTTCTTTTTTGCCTCTTTTATTTAAATGATTTTGATCATTTTGCCATTTTATTGCTTTTTTGTGTTCACTTGAGGGATAATTTTGCTCAGTGTGGTTTATTTTCTTAACTCTTCAGTTTATTTTTGTTCACTTTAGTGCTTATTTTGTTCAGTTTAATAGTAATTTTGCTCATTGTTTTCTTAATGAGCAGGTGTATTTTCTCCATTTTGTTCATTTTTTTACAGTTTAATCATTGTAATATATATTTGACAACATTAAGGCAAAATGAACAAAATAACTTCCATTTTAATCTCATACATTCTGTTATCTTTTGCCTTTAATGAGTAAAACATAAATGTTAAATATGCTCATTTACAGTACAAAGTATAGTTATTATGTCAATTTATAAAACATTTTGGTCTTACTTTGCTGATGTTGATTTTTTTTTTTCTCAATTTTGCTCATTTAGTCCATATTTTCTCATTTTTTTGATTCATCCACAAATGTCCATCTAATAATTCCCCTCACTGTTCAGACAAATGCTGCTCTCTTGCTGGAAATACGTTTCAAAGACTGAAAGTACTGCAAAGGTGTCAGAGTAACCTAAAATAATGATTTGTTAATAGAAACAGTCTAATTCGTTAACCCTGACATAAACAAATACTTTTTCAGTGTAACTAAACTCCACATTTCACCTCTCTCTCTCAGTTTCCCCAGAGGATAAAATCTTCAAAAAGAATTACAGGATAACAGAGCTGCACACACAGATGTTTGACTTCACCACCAAGAGCTATTTCTAATATTTGGAAATGCAAGTGGTTACTTTTTCGCTGACATACTGTAGGATTTAAATACCATATGAAGATGACAGGAGACAAGAGAAAAGCCAACGAAGCTGCTACTACTGATACACCTGAAATATAACTCAGCAAATATACATTTTATTAGTGTCTGCAGAGAAAGTCTTTAAAGCTTTGTTTCTTTTGTGTTATAGCCAGCACATGAAAGCCTTCACGACCATAAAGAGGCTAAAATACTCAAATCTGGCATCACCTGTACTGTTCTGCATCAGATGGCTACTTTGATCTGGTCATTAAACGCCCCAGAGCTTTACAAAGGAGGTACAAAAATGATCTGTCTTCATCTACCACAGGTTTTGGACTTGGAATTAAAATGATGCGGTTACTGCACCGGGCCCAGGATGCATGACTCGACACATTTACTAGTGGTAAGTACAGTTTACTAGTGATTTTGTTAGTTATTTGAGCTTCACTGTCTCAAATGTGTTAAGAATGAAATGATTGAGAGAAGAAACAAACAGCTTTAAATGATAATAAAGATAATAATTAAAAAATTAACAAGTAACAAATTGAACAAAACTGAGCAGTAATGAAGGAAATAGCCACCTATTGAACAAATAATCAAATAATGCATACAATAAAATTCATCAAAGAAATAAATGAGAAAATAAGCAAATCTGGACAAAAACAGCAATACAATTTAACAAATGAACAAAACAGAGCAATAACAAACAAAAATAATTTCCAAAATTAGCAAAAATGAAGTAAATAATCCAGAGAATAGCCAGAAATTAACCAAAATTCAAAAAAATTATTGAATAAATAAATAATAAAGAATATATTATATTTTAAAATATTAACAAAAATTGAGAACAATGAATGAAAAAGTCCAAAAAAAATTGAACACAAAATGAGCAGGATAATCAAGAAAATTAATCAAAAGCACAAAAATAATAAACAAAATGAACAAAAAAATAACAAAATAATCATCAAAATCCAAACTAATTTAAACAACAAAACAAACAACAAAAAGTCAAAATAATCCAACATATTAACAATAAGTGAACAAAACAATAAACAAACTGAACCAAACTGAACAAAAAACACTAAAATAATCTACAAAAGGACAATAATCAACATCATTTAAAAAACAATGAACAAAATAATCAAACAAATTAACAATAAGTGGACAATACAATAAACAAACTGAGAAAAACAAAATAATCTACAAAGGAACAAAAAAAATTAATAAAAATGAACAAAATAATCAAAGAAAACAACAAAAGGTGAATAATACAATAAACAAAATGAACAAAACTGTTCAAAACTAAACAATTTACAAAATAGCCAAAATCAACAAAATATTTTTTTTAATTAAGAATATAATCCAAGAAACTAACAATAAATCAGCAAAACAATAAACAAAATGAATAAAATGTACCAAAAAGCGACCAGATACGGGTCAGGAGTAGCCAAAATGAAGAAAAATGTCCTTATATTCAAACTTGGCTTTAGTCTCCACAGCTAAAGCCTAATTTTACACAGCATGAGTGTTACATATATTGAGGGGCATGAATCCCACCCACACCCCTGAATCTCCATGACTCTATGACTTCTGCTTTGTCGACTCTCTCTTTTTTAAAGTATGACACTACGTGCATGTTTAAAAACCAAACCCCGCGTTCATCGTGGAGGGAAATTTTTGCAGCAAGTTGAAATCAGTGCTTAGTGGAGCTACAAACAACACATTCATCCGGCAATCACTTCACTCTGTTTCTTTCATTGTTCACGCAGCGGGACTTCAGCAGCAGCCTGCGGAGCGCAAACAAAGCACTTTGCGCACATTTCCAGTTCACTGGCCGCGCGCCTGTCAATCCCTGCCTCTTGAGGTTCGCCATTCACGGCTGACTCGGTGCCTGCTCCCGCATCCTCTCGTCTTTTTGGCGACAGAGCAGAGTGCTTTAAGCGCCCGGGGCAGATGGACAATCACTATTGCACCACTTCAGCGTGCACAGCCAAAACTCTGCACAAGGACGAGCCTCGCAGTAAAACCGTGAATAAAACGCGTAAAAACCACCCTCAACAGCTGCCACAGACAGGGATGTGAATACTTCTGTGACTTTAAGGCTATAGTACCAATAAATTGCGGCAGCCTTTCTAATGTCTTTAGGTTCTGATCGACAGGAATCAGCAAATTACATGCAAAAAATCCAAATGTTTTCATGCTTATAATGCCTTTTCGAGGGGTTTTGCATGCGCTCAGTTTAGTTGACTTGCAAAAAACGCATGCCCAGTATGTATCTCAACTTTTAACAAATGATGCATGCGCTGATTAATAAATTATAACGTGTTTCCTCTCCTGTAGTGTTCGATATTAAACTACTGTCCCCCGGTTTAATCCTAATTCATCTTTTCAATGCAACTGAAAGAGTTTGTACAAGTAGATTCTTCAAACTCCAAAAGGGTACAGTCAGCAAAAGAAAAGTAAATCCTTACCTTCATTTATGGCGCAGAGAGTGGACTGAGCTGATAGCGACCCATTGCATCAGACTCCGATTTGTGAATTTGTGTGAGCGGTTTTTTTTTACTGTAGAAAAAGACCAGAGGCGAGTCTAAGCGCACGACAGCGTTTTTCTTTTTTCGACGCAGCCTCCTCTCGCTGCACCAGCTACTTTAGAAAGAGAGAGAAGGGGGGAGGGGGGGGTGCAATCAATAATTGTATTTCACTGAGTGATGCGGGTAATTCCGTCTGATGGAACAATCTTGTTAGGTGACTGAATGACGCGAATGACTGCAACACATGAATGCAAAACAGAAAGCAGAGGTCTGGTTTTAGCGCAGTCACAGACGTTCCATTTGTGACTTCCCCTGCGCTGAACGTTCTTTTATTCTACAAATATGACTAGTGCATAATCCTGTCTGCTGGTTTATGTCAGAGAGCACAAGTTCTGTGCGCGGCTTAATCACAAAGTTTTGACTTCAACCTGAATCCTCTGAACGTTTCCGATGCGTTCAGGTGTGTCTTCAGCTCCAGAGCCGCTGTGGACTCCGTCTGAACGGTGACAGTTCAGCAGAACTAGAGGATGGTTGGTCCGTGTCTCTGTCCGTGGTGCTGACCGATGCGCAGACTCCGATGCTGCTGCTGCAAACAGATCATCACGCTTCTGCTGCACGCCCGCCTGTCTGTAAACAGCCAGGTTCACATTTCCGAGCAGAAAACCTTTTCTGTAGAAGTTCACTGTTAGCAACTTCTGGACAAGGGGTCCCTCTGCTTAGACCACCGGTGGTTTAAGAGCAAGGACTTCACAGGCTGGAGTATATGTGTATTGTCTCAGGTCACAGGTAATTGTCTTGTCTACTGTGGAGATCTTTAGTACTTATATTCAGTACTTTGTAATGACTCAATTTAAATAAATACTTTAAAGGGGGCATGAGAAAAATCTCGTTTTTATTTCCATCAAAAATCAGATCTCGAGACTCTGAAAATAAAACACTCACTCTTTGGAGACACATGTAAATATTTTTCATTAAACTTGCCCTAAACTTTTCCTTTCAAATTCTGTGTTTTTGTGACATCACAAATGCACTATCATTGTCCTCACTCACTCCTCCAGGACCACCAGAACCACCAGGGCACCAGGACCCAGATGAGCTCTCAAATTTGTAGTGGCCATTACAGTGTACTCCAGCTCAAAAAGCACTGGCAGGGTTTCCACCCAAAACGATCACATTTTTAAAGTGAATTTTCAGATGTTTAATAAAAGGAAAAGTGCTTCTGTGTTCATTTCCATGATGGGTGAGGGATGCAGACACACTCTGTACCTTTAAAACTAGGCCTAAAACCTTCCTTTTTAACAAAGTATATAGCTAACTCTAGGTCAGGAAAACACTAAATCATTCCTTAGTTCTGCTGCATAGTCCTAGGCTGTTGGGGGACTGTGACACACTGAGCTTTTCCTTCAACCTCTCGTTATCTCTCTTTTAACTCTTCCTGTACCTCTGTCTATTAACCCTCCCTTCTTCTCTCTCTCCTCCCTCCTTCTTCCTTTCTTCCTTTCTCTCTCCATCCTCCTTGTCTCTCATCTCTCACCTCTCCAGTCACTTCATTGTCTTGCAATACTGTGATACTAACTTGCATCTTCCCTGTAGTTTTGT
>JAQQAE010001279.1:0-26177 GCA_029823295.1 Pseudamia nigra
CCCAGTATCTGTGTTGTTTGTTGTCCTATCTCTACTCTTTTCTTTTGTCTCTCCTCTGTCCACTAACCCCAACTGGTTGAAGCAGATGGCCGCCTACCCTGAGCCGCTTCTTTTAACAAAAGAGGTTTTTCTCTTTTTTTAAAAGAAGTTTTTCCTCCCCCTGTCGCCCTAAGCTTGCCCACGGTGGTTCTGTTGGGTTTACTCTCTGTATAGTTATGAGGTCTTGGCCTCGAATTGTGAAGCGCCTAGAGATAATCAGCACTACAGAAATAAAATTGAATTGAATTATCTTCTTCTCTTACACTGATGCACCCATCACTCTGAAACATCATCAATCTGAACACATTATACCACATTACCTTTTTCCATTGCTCCAGTGTATAGTCTTTATGCTCCCTCACAAAGTGAAGCCTTTCTTTTCCCAGTTAGCCTCACTAATTGACAATTAATGATTCCCAGTCACTGGAGTTCTCCTTGTGCTATGTGAGTGGACATTCTCTTTCTTTCACTATTGGACATACAGTATATGTGAGTTCTGTTGTTGATTTTTTACAATTTGATTTCACCAAATATGTACTGTAAGTAACCACATTTCTTCCGCAAAGATAATAGTTCACCTCTATTCTTACAGGTTTCAGGAATGCTTTGGACAGTTCTTAACCCAGTTTTGTTGTTTCAGCATTTATTAACAGTAGATGATGTTGTGTCTTGCAGTGCAGTTTGAGACAGAGAAGCATCAAGCCACCTTCATTATCAAGATCCGTCATGGTGTAACTCCCAAACTGTACAACACTGGATCCGAAGGAGGTATGACACATCAGTCAACCGATGTCATTATTCAAATGAATTTGTGCTCATGGGGCTTCATTCACCAATATCTTTTCATGTTTGATATTAAGAAAGGTTCTAAAAATGTCGACACAAACTTGAGGCTTGTGTATTTTTTTTCTTTTTTTTTTTTTGACTATTTTCTCAACATAGTAAAAAAAATTGTGCTTTTGTGCACCAACATGTTTGTAAACTTTAGAATTGTTCTTGTTAAACTGAGTCCCTACTCATTGGTAAGTGAAAACCTGACTGAGAAAACCAGAACAACAATCTTACAATCACAGATAGCAAATCAAGCAAAAGGTCTGCTGTGTTGGTGACAGATATACTGTACATAAAATGACCAAAATAATAATAATAATAATACATTTTATTTGTCTTAAACAGAGACATCATGGTTAAAAAATATACAGTATATAAAGAAGACTTTCACGGAATTTAACAGATTGACTGTTTTGTCTGTTTCCTGTACTCCAGAGTACAACATCAGTGCCCTTGTTACCATAGCAACAAAGACTTTCCTGCGTTATGATAAGCTTCAGGATCTCATCGACAGTGTAAGGAGGTACTATCCTACCATCACCATAGTCATTGCTGATGACAGTGAAAATCCTAAAACCATCTCTGGGCCTTATATTGAACATTACATCATGCCTTTTGGAAAGGTAAGGACACACTCAGCTCATTACGTGTTGCTGCTGTTGGAGCAGTTTAAAACTCATCTTCGCTCTGTTGCAGGGCTGGTTTGCTGGACGAAACCTGGCAGTTTCCCAAGTGACAACAAAATACGTGCTGTGGGTGGATGACGACTTCATCTTTACAGCAAACACCAAACTGGAGAAGCTGGTGGATGTTTTAGAGAGGACCACTCTGGATCTGGTGAGGAACACACAAGCTTATTTTCTGAGACATCAGTTGAGCTGGACAACAAATCAATGCAGTAGTTGTCATAAATTATCATATCTAACTCTAGAACCACCAAGATTTGCTACACACCTAAAACAGTCGATGTAGTCAGCCGCAATTTCTAGTTTAGTTCAATTAATTCTCCACAAAGTAATGTCTAAAAGAGTCTACAATGCAGGGGATCTAGCTAGTAGTCAGACATTTGTAGCAGCCCACTGTAAATATACAGGTCACCTGCAGGTCAGGACAGCTCACAATCTCATAGGTGCACAAGCTGAAGTGCCCTCTGACAGCGTCGAATACAGTCATAGTGGTCGGTACTACGGAGCTCGTAACCATAGCTTACAGTATGTAACCACAAGACGACTGAGGACAGACTGCTTTTCAGATTCCTTCAACATCTGGTACAGGTAAAAAAAAAAAAAAACAGCGATATGAACTTGACAACTGTAAGGTTGTAAACCATGTTGACTGGCAGGTCACCTATTTAATCATTTACTATATGTGAGTCTGCCGAGAACAACCTGCTACCAACTAGTTGACCAACATCGTAGAATGCACCTTAAGTCATAAATTTGTTTATGAACAGCTGCCTTTTGGTCTTTTCATAATGTGTCTAAGAGAACACGGGTGCTTTACATGGTGATGGGGCAAATCTAAAATAACACTGTTAACAGCAATTAGTAGAACATACAGTATATACGTATTATTTGGATCATAAATCTCTGTCTTAGTGTACACTGTTATAAATTCTTTGACATACGTAAATCTATACAAATATATATTATATTGCCTCAAAACGTAGGCACAAGGCAATTTAAATCAATGTATTTCATTAGTAACTAGAAATCCCTCAGAAAGCGCAGACCTACACCAAGGCAGCTCAGATTCTCTTCATAGTGAAAACCTACCATTATCATTGGAACCTATTCTCATTTCACTATGACGTTAATGCACCCAAAAGTAAAGTTAAATGTATTTGACCCTCATTATTGTATTCTTTGACCATAAAAACCTACCATTAGCATTTGGAATCACATACATTTTACTATTAGCTCAATAGTTATTCACTAAAAATAATATTTCCATCAAGTTGGTTTTCTTCTGGATCTAGCTCCATAAATGTTGAACATACAGGAAATCCATGGGCACATTACTGAATCAGCAGACTATCCACTACAATTTGATGTCAGTTTTATGGCTATACCTTTATTTACTATCTTATCCTCAATCCCTGTAAGTATAAACATTCTGGATCACTATATGCAGAATATTGTTCGTGTCTAGATCAAACTTTGATGATCCGGATCACCCCCAAAATCTAATCAATTGTTCCTTGTATCATATCCGAGCTATCCTAAAAAATTTCATCAAAATCTGTCCATAACTTTTTGAGTAATGTTGTAAACTACCAGACAAACAAATGCAAAAACATAACCTCCTTGGCAGAGGTAATAGATCTTACTCAGTGCTGGTTGTAAAAGTATGGGTAAATGTTCAAAAGTGAGCCAATCCCCATTGAGTTCCATGTTAAAATATCCAACTTTACAGCAGAAATAAACATCTTCACAGTCTGGCACTGTTTGGGATTTGTGGCTGTCCCACGACAGCAGGTCAGATGCACTCTACCCCCTTCGGTTCATTTGTCAGCAGCACTACGAAACAAGCCAGGATCAGGAAGTTGGTCTCAGAATCTCAGCATTTATTTAGATGATCACAAGCAAAGTGGTACAGATCTGGGCCCATGTCACAAAAAATGAGCGCCATACAAATATAAATGTCTTGGACGTTTATCTTCTTGGGCAATGCCCCAAAACAATGAATACGTAGGTCTGTTCGGAAAAAATGCATGAGTGACGTTCTTAATAGGAAATAGACAAGACTCCCTGGATTACTTTGAAATACTGTGTTGTGAGTGTGTGTGTGTGTGTGGGTGTGTAGCTAAACGAGACACAGGTTACATTCTGTTATCTACATCCATATGAGTTATCAGAGTTCACAGAGGTTCATTCTGCTGTGACCACAGTTTTCCCAGCACATAATGTGTGAAGACAGTTTTTTTCAGTGTTTCCCAGAAAAGAATATTCTAGCCGTACAAACAATGGTTTTGGTCAGCATACAGTAGTTTTTTTTCCAGCTCTGCGAATGCTGACAGGTGAGTGACAGGCTTCACAGTTTGATTTGTTTTGTCTCATCTCCTTCAATTAATTTCAGTTTTTTTCAATTCAGTTTTTTTTTGTACAGTGCCAATCATAATCGACGAATGCTCCACATCATGCTCCACATCTAAATCCATTTTGGATCACTGATGTCGATACGGTGACACCCCAGTGATAATACAAACTCAGATTGGTCTGCTTAATGTGCTTTAATCTAAAAGTTATTTTGGCACTGGGATCTTTCATAGCCTTATGTCAAAATAAATTAAAAGTGAAGTAAATTCCTAATCAAGAAATCAGTGGGTCTATACAAGGGAGATGCATGGAGTCACTGGACATGTGTTTTGTCTTGTCATTGTCATCTTTTTTATATCATTTTCTTCCTTTTTGCATCTTTTATAATGGCTTTTGTATTTCTGCACTTTCCATCATTTTTGTCTTTGTGTGTCTTTTCATTCTTGTCTTTCATGTGATTTTCATATTTTGTCTATAATATCATTTTCTAATATGATATAATTTTCCTGTGAGAACCTTGTGTTTGTGATTGATGTCAGTGTGGTGTGTATTTGTTGACATGTTTGTGTATGCATGTGTGCACAGGTGGGAGGCGCCGTGCGGGAGGCTACAGGTTACACTGCCACCTACAGACAGACCATTTCCATTGAGCCAGGAGAAGAGGATGGCGACTGTCTGCACATGAGGAGAGGCTTCCATCATGTCATCCAGGGTTTCCCCAACTGCGTCGTCACTGATGGCGTCATTAATTTCTTCTTGGCTCGAACAGATAAAGTCCAGCAGGTCGGCTTCGACCCGCGACTCGCCAGAGTGGCTCACCTGGGTGAGTTCAGTGAACCACACACCTCTGACAGAGCTGAGTATTATTAAATCATTAAGAAAATGATAAGGAAAATGAACAAAAACGTACAAAAAAAATCAACGGCATGAAGAAAGACAGAAAAATTGACCACATTATCAAGAAATTGAACAAAAATGAATAAACTGAATTGATTTCTATGATTTTTTTTTTAGAGTTTTTCATTGATGGACTGGGATCGCTCCATGTCGGCTCCTGTGATGATGTCATTGTGAACCATGCAACTAAAATCAAACTCCCCTGGGTCAGCCAATCAGAGAGCGACAAGACATACGCCAAGTTCCGATACCCGCCGGCCTCCTCAGATGCCACGCACACCAAAAACGGCCTCTTGTACTTCAAGAACCGCTTTCAGTGTTTGACTCACAACTAGCTCCTCCTCCTCCGTTCCTCATTTTTTATCCCCTCTGCTCCTCTTGAGTTGCCAAAGAAGTTCTGCTCCTTCTCTTCCTGTCCGACTGGATTTCAGACGAACACCTCGGTTGGCCTTTTCCTCGAGAACAGGTGTCGAGCTTCACTGTAGAGAAAATGTCCTTGTGCCATTAGAGCATGTGTATTCTGTGGGTGTGCTGCTCTGTGGTGACCTAGCAGGTCCTTGTCCACAGTCAATAACACCAGATGTCAGAACAGTCAGACTCGCCCTACGTGAAACCAGTGGAAATGTAGAAAACGAGCTCTAGTAACAAACATGGTGTTGTGTTTACACAGGTCACAAATCACATCATTCTGTAATTATGTTTAAAGGGGATTTTAATTTATGTCAAGTATTTTCCGGCTAAACATCAACACACACAATGCATCTCATTCACCACTGTAGCTCCTAGACTCCTTGCCTCATGTCATAGTTTCTCCAGCCATTCAAGGCGTTGAGGATCCAAGCTGGAGGAGATAGGAGTTGAGGCAACATTTTGTCCTCAGCACTGTCATAGTAAACATGTTAGTTCATGAAAGAAGAGAAGTCAAAGCCTTTTTGTCGAGTCATTCACAGCTTCACTCTGTCCTTCCCTTGTAGGTCATGTGGAGATGACATCAGGTCACTGTCTGAACTCCAGATGGAGGGCAGGGAGTGATTTTCTACATAGACTATGCTGTCAAAAAGCCTGTGACTGACAGTGAGAGTTCTAACAGGTTCTTACAGTTATTACTTTTAGTTATTACAGGTTTTTTTTTTTGCTTTTCCAAACTCATCACACCGTATACCTTATCAACATGCATTTTGGCTAAACAGTTATTCTCAGCTCCAAAAC
The DNA here is from genome assembly GCA_029823295.1 of Pseudamia nigra. Taxonomy (NCBI): domain Eukaryota; kingdom Metazoa; phylum Chordata; class Actinopteri; order Kurtiformes; family Apogonidae; genus Pseudamia; species Pseudamia nigra. The sequence goes on from JAQQAE010001279.1 coordinate 6,015, forward strand.
TCACTTAACCCCCTCCCCCAAACTCTCCATATGTGTCTCAAAATCAGCTCATTCATCCAAACACTGGAAACAATTCTCACTCGAAAGCTGTTACTTAGTGGTAACATACTGACCTAAAAACACTAACAACACGGAGCATCAATGTAAAGACATAATGAATTGTTCTCTTTGAAGTTTGACTTATCACATCCATAAATCAGCAATTTATTATAGAACTTCATCACTTTATTGACTGAACAAAACGTATGTGACAAGAATGAAGCAGAAATGCAGCTGCTTCAATGTCCTTTATAGAGTCTTACAGATTGTTTGTTTGAAGTTTTACAAATAAAAAGTTAAAAAACAAAACATCCCTGAAAGTCCAAAATTATTTTCTTTTACATTCTCCCAAGGTTTTCTATATATTTTACATACCGTAAATAAAAGTGAGAACCGAGTGAGAAAAGAGTTCATGAATTTTGTAGAATGTGGTCACTGGATGCATTTTGTGTGAAAACAATGAAAAATGTTCTTTAGTTCATGTAGAATTCTGCTTTACTGATTGTGTGAAGAGTTTTGAAATTGTGACTTCAGTACTGAGCATTTTAGCAATTGAAAAAACACTGCAATGGGAAAAGTGCACAGATTTGAATAAAAATACTTAAAATTTAAAAAAAAAATAGTTTCAACCAAGACCATGAGGGTCATTAATTTATCATGTCACATTAACAACTATGAAGTTAGCATGGAGGCTGAGCAGAGCTGAATGCATCTTCAGTGAATCCTCAGTTGTCATTTGTCTCATAACGTTGTTTACTCTTCCACCTCAATACCAAGTAAAACTTTCAGTCCAGTTTCAAAATGGCTTCTCTTTGTGACATAGGTGTCAAGTCCAACATATGTGACTTTATGTTCATATTTTTGTCTGCAGTATCATTTAAACTAGCACTGGCACTGGCATTCCATTCTGTTGTTCACTTAAAGACTATTTGCTTTAATTTCATGAGTCATCAGCACCACATGGCTGCAAAGGATCTATTAGTGCACTTTAACATTGTGGTCACGCTCATTCATTCCTGCCTGTGCTGCACCACACATGCTTATCCACTCCTCATCATCTTCTTCTTTTTCATTTGGCTGGGGGCTAGGGGTCACCGTAGCAAACCATCCACCTCCAAATGGATTTGAAGGTTGCATGTTTATTTTGGCTTTGTACGATTTGTGTCAGATGTGCAACTCAGTGTAATGTTCTCATGATGTGGAAGGTGCATGTTAATTTTATGTCAGCAAGTGCAAAACCTATACATGAATCAGTTAAATCATTGGCATTTGGTAGTACAGATGTGGTCTTGTCCAAATTGCATTCACACCGACCACACATAAGATCTGGACACAATGACCCCATTTACACCTGGTGATAAGATATGATTTGCATCCAGATACATTAGCTCTAAATGTATCCTGATCAGTTTGTGATCAGATCCAGCCACAATTAGAGGTCTGGTTCAGACTGTGTTCATATCATATATAGATGTAAACGTAACCTGTACAATAAGACCACACCTATACCATCATTTGTTACAACTTTATATGGCTCATGTGCAGATTTTGCACTGGATGCCAAACATTCAGATAACTTCTGGATGACGAAACACATTTATAAAACCGGTGTAAATGGAAATGTGATTTATAACTGGATACAAATTATATTTTAATACCAGGTGAACATGGAATCAGTAGGTGATGGGGGGCTGTCATATTTTTCTCTCATTTTATCATTTAACATCACTAATACAACTTCAGACTGAGGAAACTTATTTTAAACTTTAGTCACGGTCACGGTTCTTTTTACACATGACAGATCCCCTCACTGGGAACAGAAATTATACAAATTTGTATCCTTGGTTATAGCTCCTTGATGTAGCCTCCTCAGTCCCCATTATGCAGCTTATGGGACTGAGAAATTTGTCAAGATGGTGGATATAATTTGTGGGTCACAATGGAGCATCGAGGAGCCAAGGAGGTGAAAACCAGGGAAATGAGATGCACTTAGAGCAGGCAACAGGCAGCATCAACAGCTGATTATGAGACACTGGCTGCTTTCACACTCCAAGGACCCAACTCTGATTCACTGCTCACTTCTGATTTTTTTTCTTTAGCGGTTCATGTGTCTTTTAAAAATATGGCCATATTAAGGTGTGAACTGAGCCTGAACTGAGCCACATGCTATACTCCACAGCAACTAAAATTGTGTATTCTAAACCTGACCTTTCAGAAAAGTACAGTATGTAGAATCAAGTGGTAATTCTGCAGTAAAAGAGTTCCTCTCAGTATATTACTATTACATATGATGTGCTTTGACTCATTTAGAGCTGACCATGTTTTAGAATGATCTCATGAACTGTACTTTGACATATTTAAGTAAATCCACCGTACAGGGATCATGAAGGACATTAAAAAAGATCAGATCTGCATCTGCAGTGCATAACAAATACCACAGGTATTTCACTTCTAAATTGTGTGCAATATTGAAGTCTTTTTCACTTGTTGTGTGCAGTTAATACTCCTTGCAGGGCATTTGTAAGTAGATTTGGTTAAGAGGGGTACAGATTTAGAAGGAGGTGGATGAGGTCATTGTGGTGGTGCAACAAAACACTTCATTTCCACCCAGAAGAACAGGATTTAGGTCCAATGTCATGCACTTTTAGTATTATGTTTTGAGCCTTTTCTGCCTATGCCCTGACTCTTTTCCCCTAGCAATAATTTTATTCCTAAACTTAATGAAACTGTAACCTGTCTGTCTTGTATCAAACATGTGAATCAGGTGCTGCAGGTCATGTTATCTAAAGACGTGTACGTATATTGCATAGTGAAATAGCTGTGAGTTGGGGTGGGTTGACCTGATTTAGAACATCAGAATTGAAAAAATCAGATTTGTGCTGTTCACACAGTAATAACAACACCAGATCTGATTTACATATGAGTGAACAGAACAGATTTGGGCCACCTTTGACCACAGTGTGAACACAGCCTCAGATTTGGAGTGTGATTCTAGTAGTTGTTTCATATATGTGTCCTCCTTGCATTTGCACTATTTAAAATGAAAAAGAGATGTCAGAGAGCCTGAGGTTGAAGACTGAGCGAGGACAAAGGGACATTTGTCACAAACGGACAAAGAGTATAAGTATCCTGTATCATACGCCACATGAAGAACACAGTAGAAACTCCCCGTCTGATACCTATGCTCCGTGTGGAAGTTCTGCTCCTGGCTTTGGGTTTTTCACTGTTTTTGCACCATCTCAATCCTTTGTGTCATTCATGATAAAAACACCTAAGGAGAAACTCTCACCTGTCTGGAACGCGACCTGGTGTTACCTCATCTTGGAGGTTTTTTTTTTTTTTTGTCCTTGTCGGCCCATCACTCACCAGATTCTTCAGCAAGCATCTCAAAAAGGGGAGCAGATGATTCCAGTGCACGCTGATGAGTGACACTAAAAGTACCTGCATTGTTACATGCTGCCTGAAAGAAAAGTTGGACGAACCAAAGTGCAAGTTTAGATTTAGCTTGTCACAACAGAAGAAAAGAAAAAAAAAGCAAGCACACTTCAGTGTTAAAGGTGGAGTTTGATGATGTAGAGCAGTGGTTCTCAGCTAGTGCCACGTTGTGGCCCATGTGTTCATCAGATGACTTTACAGAATTCAGACCTTTTAAATGCAGGTAAAATATGTGATGTCTATCAAAATTAACAAAATTAGCAAACATGAATGAAATAATCCACAAAACAAACAAAATGATCAAGAAAATGAACAAAAATGAATAAATTATCCACAAAATGCACAAAATAAACAAGAAAATTTAAAACTGAACAAAAATGAATGAAACAATTCACAGAAGGAACAAAAAAGAATCCACAAAACAATAGAAAGTTATCAAAAAATCTGAAATGTTCCACAAAAAAATCCACCAATTGACCTAAATAATCAAGAAGATGAATAAAATGGGCAACAAATAAATCAAATCATCAACAAAAGCAACAAAATAATCTAGAAAATGAAAAAAATGTGTGTGTGTGTGGGGGAGGGGGGGGGATGAATGAAATATTCTACAAAACAAATAAAATTATCTACAAAACAAGAATAGTCATAAAAAATCCAAAATGTTCCACAAAAAAGAACAAAATAATCCACAAAATAATCTAGAAAAATAACAAAATAATCCACAAAAAAGAACAAAATAATCCACAAAAAAGAACAAAATAATCTGCAAAATGACCAGTATCACCAAACTGTGAATAAAACTGAATCAAATAATAACAGAAAAATTGAAAATGAACTTTGTACCACACAATCTACATTTTTTTTTCTTTGATTTAAATGTCTGGCTTACCATGAACAGATCAATACACCATATCAAATGCACCACACACTTTGTGGCCCTCTTTTGGCCCCTGCCCCACCAGTTGAGAGTCACTGCTGTTGTGACTAATTAAAGCATGTATTATTGTGAGGATAACGGAGAACTAAGTGAGATGAAATCAGAGCAACAGTGTGAATGTCCTGACGCCTGGTTCTACGACTGTGAGGAAGAGGATCTTTTTTACACCATGGCCTTTAGATGGCACCCTTGTGTCACAGTATTGTTTCCTAATGAGTCTAATTAAATTAGTTTTTATGAATAGTTTGTTATTAGCAAAGAGGTGCCAGATATTTATTGACATTTCTTTTTTTTTATCTTGAGAAGAATATTTTAAAATGCCTACTTTCTGTGTCATCTTGGTCTTTTTTTGTTCAACATCACCAGACACTAAAGTAAAAAAGGCCTTTGTGTTGAGTTTAAAGTCTCATGCTAGGATTTGTATCTACCAACAGATCTATAGCTGAGTTCAAAAACCTTTGTAACACTGATTTTTATTGTGTTATCACAGAAATATTGCTTGCCTGCTTCACCCAAAAACACTTTTGTGAGTCTTCTGATGTGAGGAGATTTGCCCCAAGCCTATTTTTTTAATTTGAAATGTTGACATTATTAAAACGTACTTTTTCATTCCCAGAAGACATGTCATATACTGTATGGGAGAGAATAAAGAATGTCACAGGGTCTGCTGTGACAGGACTGTGAATTTAACTGCAGACTGTTTTTCCTGTTTGCTGGTAAAACTTGAATGCAGCACAAAAGGTTACACATAAAAGTACTCATTCTACTTATTTGCTCAAGTGAAAGTAAAACATAAAGAAATATACTCTAAGTATAAAAGTTGCCCTCTCTGTTTTGTCTTGTCGACCGCGAATTCAGACTTGTTGTTTGGTCCTTTATTCTTTTCATCTCCTTGCTGTATATCATTTAAAACAATGGATCATCTTTCCTGTGTCATGTTTTCATCCATCTACGATGAAATCAGACTTGATGCTGTGAAAGCTGTGATACTTGGTAGTTTGGACACACCTTCTCCTTCAGTGTTTTTTCTTTATTTTCTAATTATTTTCAATATTATACATTAATACTGAAGACATCCGAACTGCGAAAGAACACATGTGGAATTGTGTAGTACTGGATTTTTTTTAAAATTATGTGGTTAACAAATACATTGTTAAACTCAAAAGCACTCAGAGCATGCAGATCTCCACCAAGGCAGCTCAGTTTCTTTTCATAGTGAAAACCTACATTACCATTATCATTTGAACCTATGCTCATTTCCCACATTGCACCAAAAATAAAAATACTTAAATTTGTTTGACCCTCATTTTTGGATTCTTTGACCATAAAAAGCTGTCATTAGCATTTGGAATCACATACTGTACATATTATTATTAGTTCAATAGCTATTCAACAAAAATAATATTTCCATAATGGTGGTTCTCATTTGGATCTAGCTCCATAAATGTTGAAGATCAAATCCATGAGTACATCTCTGAATCAGCAGACTTTCCACTACAATTTGGTGTCAACTTCATTTCTATAGGTTTATTTACTACCTCACAGTAGCTATTTTTCCTCAATCCCTGTAAGTATAAGCATTCTGGATCACCATATTCAGTATATTGTCCATATCTAGATCTAAACTTTTGGAATTATGCTATGAACCAACAAACCAACAGAAGTAAATCAATTGACACCAAGAAAAAAAAACTCCTTGGCAGAGGAAATTAAGACAATGACCTAGTGCCCTGGATCACCCCCCAAATTCCTTGATTTATTCATGTTATTTCATTTTATTGATTATAATGTTAATTTTGTGGATTTTTTCCCCCTATTTTTGTTCATTATGTAGTTTATCTCTTTAATCTTTTTGTTGATTTAGTGCTTTTTTTGTTCAATTTGATTATGTTACTGGACAAAGGGGAGGGGCTAAAGAGTCACCTGTGGCCCCAGGGCTGCAGGTTGCAATAAGCACATTTTGGTCCTTAGGCAAATGCAGAAAACGGCCTCAAACCTGCTTTCACAGCTCCACAGTCCACTCCACGTACAGAGACCTGAAACATTCATGTCCGGAGTGTTTCATTAAAAAGAATACGGAAAGACATTTGAACAGTTTTCCTCTTTAATTCTGTGTGTTTCTCAGGACGACACATGTCACAGCATTTGATATTGTAGGAACCACATAAGATTATGTGTCACTTTCAACACAACAGTGACACATAAGCACCTTTGTTTTATCTCTGTTCGCTTTTTCCGCTTTCTGCTTGATTCTGTTGACGTGTGTTTTGTGTGAGTTTGTGAATGTGTTTTTCTTAGATAACGCTGTAACAATGGCTGAGTTAAAATAGCCCACTGAAGGGGAAAACACAGCTATTTGCTAACCTACAGGGTACACGTTCAGGGCTGTATGCTCAGTGGATTTAAGGATACAGTCATTTGAGGTCTGCAGAAACGGGATATTCTCTAGGGTAAACAGTGGGATTGGTCCCTTAAGAAAATACAAAAATATCCATATAGAAATTTCCACCAGAGCAAAATAGAAATTCATACACATCCTATAAAATAGAGCTGGGCAATATGACTAAAACTGTATCATGATGAACTTTTTGATGACTGATAATTGTCACCATAAATGTAAAATTAAGAGTCGTTTTGAGTTTAAAGGCTGACTTTTAGTCCTGAGTGGAACTTAAAAAAAAACAGATGTTATTAATGGTTTCAAATGATTTGGAAAAGTCAAAAGAAGGTGTTGAAAATTAAAAAGACAAAAATGACTTAAAAGACTCACGAACGACAAAAAGGCCAAAGATGCACCACGGTGAAACCAATGTCAAAGACAAAACAATATAAAAAAGTTGTGAACAATGTAAAAAAAAGACAATTACACAAGATTTATCAACACGAAAATGGCAAAAAGATAATGGCGCAACATAATGAAAATGGTGTAAAAAGTTAAAAATGATTAAAGGAAGATTTAAGAGAAAGAACATAAATAATGTGAATAATGCAAAACGTATGTAGATGATGCAAAGAGAAAAAACGTAAAAGATGGAAAATTAAGAAAAGACAAAAATGCACCTGAAGTGTCCATTTTTACAAATTTCTCTCTCATTTTGTTCATTTTGGTTTAATGTTGTGAGCGCCAGCCTTAATTCAAATTTTTTTTAAATTTATGGAATTTGAGTTCTTCATCAACAGGACAAAACATTTTAAGAGTGATTTAACTGAAAATGTCACCAAATTCAATCCTACAGACAAAATAAATATGTGTAACTCTATTAAATATAATTATCATGATATACAAATATATGACAGTTCCAGTAATTATTGTTTTATCACCCAGCTCTACTATAAGACACACTCCATTCAACACCTGTTTACATGTGGATACACAGTGAATGTCAAAACACACCTCTGAATTAAATCCATGTGATTAAATCCAAATGAGCCTGCATCACAGAGGCATTTAAAGGAAATTTCGGACAATACGTGATGATGAAAACACAGAGGCATCAACTCAGTGGAGACAGAACGAGTTCATGAGTGGGCACAGGTCGTCAGTGTTCACTCTCTCTGACTTGGTCCAGGTTGTTCGGTCGATGCACTGAAAACGTCCCACCATCCTGAAATGCGTTGGTCTGGAAACTGGAGGTTACACCCTGAGAAGAAAATGGATACCCAATGAAATGACCAAAGTGTAGGCCCCAAAACTTTTATACCATATACAGTACTGTCCAAAAAAGTTGATTCACTCTGTATAAAATAGAAACAAGAATTAGAATGTGGCGATTTGTTGAGAATGGAAAAACCCATGTTTAACTGAAAATAATACATCAACATCTCCGGACCTTAAAAATGTAATTGTTTTCTGAAATTTATATGCTTGTTTTGAATTTACAGCCAGCAACACATTTCAAAAAAGCTGAGTCACGGTTATGAGCACTGCTCTGTTGCATCACTTCTTCCTCTAACAATACTGTATGTGTTTAGGAAATGAGGAGACCGGTTACTGAATGTTTTCCAGTTCTTAGTCAATTCAGCAGCTCAACAGTTACTTTTAATGTACAGTAATGTAATGTAATGAACATTTTGAAGAGGTGACTTATCTCCCAATGAAACCAAAGTCACCTCATTTCATGTTAAACTAACTCAGGCCCAAATAAGGTGTTGTTTCTTGATCTGATTTTTTGGGGTTTTCTCTTTGTTTGGTAGATTTTCTACGGTCATTTGTTGATGCAGTGACCAACTCTGTTCACAGACAATGGTTTCTGGAAGTGTTCGTCAGCCCATGCAGTGATGTCCACTACAGAATCATGTCTGTATTTAATGTAGGTTTGTTTGGGGGCCGTAAGACTATACTCATCAGTGTTGGTTTTCAGCCTTGTCACTTGTGTATTTTCCAGTTTCTCTGAATCTTTTAATGATATTACTGTAGGATATGAAATCTCCAAATTCTTTACAGTTTTATGCTAAGAAATATTATTCTTAAATTGTTGCACTACGTGCCACCTTCACTTCAGAAACCCTCAGTCTCTCTGGGATTGTTTTTTTTATACCCAGTCACATTTCTAACCTGTTGCTTGTCAGTTGAATTAATTGTAAGATGTTCCATCAGGCGTGATTTTACAATCTCTCATCTTGTCAACTTTTGAATCTGAATAATTGCAAATCATCACATTATGCTTCTAGGTACATTTTGGAAGCAGTGCTGTATTATCAATGTTTCAGAAAATCTATTAAAAATCTATTTTCCCATACTGAACAGATTAATTATGACTCTGTCTTGGGGCTTGTACAACATAAACTTACAATACAGTGCATCCAACATACACCTTGTTTTATTGGTGATTTATCTTTGGAAATATGAAAGGTATAATGTGTCCAAATGGCAAAAAAGAGAATTCCCATGTGTCTTATAACATGTTAGGTAAAATAAAGCATGACTGGTAGTCAGATCAAAGAGAAATGTTCACTGTGACTGTTTTTTTTTTACACCAAATGGTGCATTTTGAACGGGAGCACTAGCCTTGCCCTTGTGTTTTTGTTCCATCTCTTGCATTAATTGAATATGCTGCCCTGTCCTACAGCCAGAAACACCTGTTAAATGAGGTTTTGTGTGAGAGAGCTTTTCATTAAAGCAGCATGGAGACACAAAGAGGACGAGAGCGTTGCTGTGGAATCAGGCCAGACCAACTCGTCAAGTAAGAGCTGCGATCAGACCATTTCCTTATGTTGGCGGAAGTCTGAACAAATAAGATAAAACAAAAGGTCACTGGACTTCCTATTAAATGGATGATTAAATGACACTGGACATAGAAGAAATCGAGCAGGTTTGAAAATTCACACAGAAACAACAACAGGATGTAGGACAAAGCCAAGCAGAGGCCACTTCCCCTCGTCACATGTGATCATGATAACATGCTGTTTCAGGGAGATAAACACACATGTAATGCACAATGCACATAACATGAAATAAGGAATATTTATCTGTGCTGTACAATACGATCATTTGAAGAGAACAAAATAAAAGAACAACGATCACAAAGTTCCCTGAAAAACTTTTTTGTTCCTTACATAGCAGACATCTTGAAAAACTAAGGAACATCACATCCCCGTACAATTCAAATCCAGCAGCACTCTGGCTTGTATACACTAAAGACAAAATGCCCAGACACAAGCTGGACAACACAGTGTTTGCAGTCCACTGCAGCGAAGAATGCTCAGAATTGTAGATTTGAGAAAATAAACAGCTGCTTCACAAGCAAATGGATTGACACAGACGAGCCACCTCGTCAGGACAGGACACTGCAGTGTACGTGCATCAGAAGCAGAAGGGACACTCCTTTGAAGACAGCAGTGTCTGGATACTGTCCAGGGAAGGCAGAGGGTTTCACAGAGGTGTCAAAGAGGCCATCTTTGTAATCCTGGCGCAACCTTCCTGAACAGAGGAGGAGTTTAAGACGCAGCCTTTCATCCAACTATAATTCAGTCCTTAGATCTCTACCCAGACAGGTTTTTAAAACCCACTTATAGTGCACAGATGATTCAGAGTTCAAAGACCAACCGCACCCACCCGTAAGCATTCTCAGGGTTTGAGGCCTCAGTCCCTCTGGCTATAATGATTCTCAGTCACACCTTGTCTTAAGCGAAATATAAAATAAAATTTAACAGGGTAAAAGTGTGAAGCTTTGGGTGACAAAGATGAAATTCTGGATCTCCCCATTTGAAAAGCTAGAACTGAAGAAGATACTTATTTGAATCCATTAGTCTGGCATTATGTAACATCAAAAACCACACCCCCTCTTGGAGGAAAACAACTGTTACCACAGAGTAATGTATATAGCGGAACAAAACAAAGCTAAAATGAACGCACCAGACTTAAAATCTTTTACTTTCCCCTCTGATGCATGTCAACAACATATATGTGGACTCCACATTTATATAAAAAACTAATAGCATGCTAACTAGCTTGCTACTCTGTGTTAACAGCTGGGAGACTAAATGAACATAATAATAGACAGAACGACATTGGTTTTTCACAGTGTTTACTATGTTCACATATAGTTATGAATCATGCATGCATCTGCAGGGAAAGTAGAAGTGTTTTTAAATCTGGTGCTTTTATTTCAGGTTTGTTTTTTGGTGTATGGTGTTTTCCTCCAAAAAGGAGTGTGATCTTTCCCCTCAGTATGCAGGCTTCATGTATCAGGAAACATTGTCAAAGCAAAACACATTCATCCAGTTGCTTTGAAACTACAGAACATGGGAATTAATTAAAAATTATATTATTCATACTTTATTCACCCTTTTTCTTGATCATTGTGTTCATTTTTTCATTCTGCTGATTAGTATTAAATTTTGATTGTGTCAGCAATTTGATGGGCTAACAATTTACCAATTCCCTGCAATTATACGACTGAGCATATCAATATCCTTGATCATTGATTGAATCTGATTAAAGTCACAGTAAAGTCACTCAAGGGCACAGTGGCTTATTTGATTTTCTTCTGAGTAGAAGAGGGACGTACCTGGACACTGTGTGCGGGCACTCCATTGGAAGTTGTCACATGTCTCACCTCTGGACACAAACTGAGTTGCTGAAATGAGGACAGAGCTGCCCCAGACATCAAAGCACAAGGATTTGAAACCTTAAAACAGACAAAGTCAAAAAGAAAGTGAGTGGTGATGATGCAAGTCTTCTATAGGCAGGTGTGCATGGTTATGCTGATGTTGTTGCTCACTCACAGCCTTGGATGCCAGGCTGTGGGGTGGCGGGCGCAGCGAGGGCAGAGACGTGTTGTACGTCAGCAGACATGGTGGCTGACGTTGTTCCATGGAGGCTGAGGAGTGAGGTCGGAGGTCAGATGCTGATGCAGTTTGAGGCTTCATGTTCCTGCCCAGACTGTGCGTCTTGCCTTCTCTGCGCTGGTACTCAATTGGGGACTGAAGGGCTAGAGTGGACAGAAGAGAGGTCACATCACTCAAACACACCACCTCACTCCTGCACTAAGCTCTGGTATCATTCAGATCTGATCTCTGGCATTAAACAGAAAAACTGTCTCAGAATTGTATAAGACACTGATTCTGTCCTTGTCAAATCCTAAGATTCAGACCACCAACTGGGAAAGATTCCCTGTAGAGGTTTGCAGGTCTGTTCTCTTCAGAGTGATAGAAAAGGCTCCTCTAATCTCTGATGTCATGGTTGTAATCAAGCGGTAACACTGTTTCATGTGACTGTCCTGCAGTAAAGTCCTTCCTGATTTGAAGTAGTTCATCCCATCTCAGCAATACTGAACACAGACCGTTCTGATTGGTCTGCTGTCTGTTTGTTAGGGTAGGAGAGTACAGAGTGGAGGTCAAAAGGGAATTGTAAAATGGCTCTCCTTGCTAAGTGTAGGAAGCCTAAATTAATATTTAGATATTCATAGTGCAGCACAATCACTTGATCTGCTATAACTAGATCTTGATTAATATAATTCTGATATAAACTAGAATTAAGTTTGCATCTGAATTGCAAGTGCATAGTGAGTAAAAACTAATAAAACACATCCTTGAGGTAGATCATTCTAGAATTTGGAAAAACTGCTTTTCCTTTTTATAAATTATATCAATGAAATGAAATAACTAACTTCATGAAACCAGAACTGCCCTCAACAGAGATGCAGACCCACACCTATTATAGGGTGTTCAAATTTGGTGGCCCTGGCTCTGATAATAAAGTCACAATATGCCAAAATTGATTTTGAACTTTTCTGACCCTCTGACCTTCAAAAGCAAAAACGTAGTCACAGATGCTTGTCCAACTATGTGAATGTAGCTTAATTTGTTTTCGGGTTTCAGCCTGGATCTCATGTTATGTGCTTCTGTAGAATGTTCTTTAATGTTGTTTAATGTTACAGGTTGGATGAGCTGGGCTGTTTTAAATTATTTGCATGTTTGCTTCAACAAATAAAAAAAAAATTCTGTGGTACCATTCAGGAAGTTCCTCTGTGTCTCTAAAATCTGGACAACATCATTGCGCCAGGCCTGCTGAATCTCTGCAGACGATGCCTGCATGATGAATCGTGTTATGGTCCCGTCAGTTCGGCGAGAGGTGAGGACCAGACAACACGGATCCTCCTCCAAGTGATCCTCCACACCTAAACAGCTCACCTGCACAAAGAACAAGTTACATATCAAACATTAGAGCCTTTTTATTGTGCACAAATCCATATATTATAACTCTTTACACTAATAGAATTGAGCCAGACACTCTTATTTCTCTTTCTGGAGTATTCCTGAGGGGATAGAATCACCAATAGGGAGGTGAAAAGTTGTAGCTTTTGCCACCCTCTTGGCTTGCCGTCTGATTTTTGTACATTGGAAAGATGCTGCCCCAACCTTATTCACCCATTGGATTAGAGACACTCTACTCAATTTGAAGCTTGAAAAAAAAAAACAGATGTTCTCTGCAGGGTTTGAAAAAGAAATTCCTGCCATTTTTTTGACAAGCCCTCCATACAGATAAAAAAAAACTGTGGTGTCCTGACCCTTGACATTCACTATTTCGGATTCACTTGTGTTATTTACAGGCATTTTATTATTGTTCGATTATAAAAGAACATCAGAGTACTCAGACTTCTATTTTAACATTCCATCTATGTACTGTATGCTTGTAATTTTGTGTCTCAGAATTTCCATCGTACATTGTATAGAGTGCTGTTACTATCTACAACAGACAAAATTGCTTTATTGACAGCTTGCTGTAGAATAAGGTTGTGGGATAGAAAATGTTTTGTCTTTTTTGCTTTTACTGTATCTTGTAAAAATGTAAAAATTTAAATAAAAAAAAGAACTTTGAAGATGAAACATTTGTAGCAGACAGACACACTATCATCTGGACACTTGATGTGATGTTAAAACCAGATCTGAACAATTCCAATGTTGCTTCATTTAAATGGCTTCAAGATCGAATAAATACAATCCTGGATCAAATGCAACATCTTTCTCGCACCTTGATGCTGTTTTTAAATGTGTATCCCGGCAGAGAGAATCCCTTTTTCTTATCAATGGGCTCGCTGAAGATGACCAGCTGCTCAAACAGGAAGACCCGCCTCTCCTTGGATCTGCACAGGAAGTTGCCTTCCTGCTCCTCACTGACTGAGAACGTGTCCTGCTGCAGCAGCTTCCCCTGAGCCGTGATTTTCCCCTGAAACAGCAGGTTAGTCACGAAGTCTGTGATGAACTGCACGTCAGTCCGACACGCTGTCTACAGGTATCAAAATCTACAAGAAGGCTTTTTAATACATTTTCAAGATCATTTTAATCAAATGTAAGACTGTGTTTTTGACAGCTGATTGATAATATCTACGTACATTTTTGCAGTAAATTAATCCACATACTGTACAACATTTTATGAAATTTACTCTTTAAAAGTCAAAGATAATAAAATATATAAAAATAACGACTGAAGTTATTTTGTGCCACGTAGATTTAAGGTTGTGAACACCAGCTTTAATCAAAATAAGCAAAATAAGCAATAAATCAACAAAAAAGTAATAAAATGAAGTTAATAATCTACAAATTCACCAAAAATTGGTTAAAAGTTATTCCACAAAATTAACCAAAAAAATGAACAAAGTAAGCAACAAAATGAACAAAAAAAAAACAAAATAGTCAAAAAATTGACAGAAAAATGAACTATAAACATAACAAAAAGGACCAAAAATGATGTTGTTTTGTGGAACATTTAATGTTCATTAGATAGTAAAAATATGACAAACATTAGGATGAGCAGTACCTTTAAAAGACATAAACATGGATACGAACACCTCATAAATTCAAATTTAAAACTTTTTAAATAACTCTTAACACCTTGATTTTGTCAAATTTAATTTAAGACATTTTTAGATTTTTAGGACCCTGCCTGATGTGCACAGCTCTGATCAAAATCTACAAATTAAAAAGATGTTGTATCTCACCTCAAATCCTTGAAGCCTCCCCACGTTCATCATATCATTGCAGCGTTTTGGCACAAAACACATGACTTCCACAGCTCTCTGACACAAAATAAATAACAGATACAGTTCAGTAAGTGATTTTGATTAAGCAAATCAAAGACATTTCAGGAATTAAATCTACCTGTAGCTCCTCCACATCCCGGCCCGCTTTACTATAGTACTTCAGGAAGTCCTGAGGCAGCAAGCAGACAATTATGAAGAAGTCAGATTTTAATTTTAAAAAAGAATCTTTATTAGTTATAATTTTTTTACATCTCATCTTACACTGCCTGGCCAAAAAAAAAAGGTTCCCAATTGGGTTTAACTAAGCAAATAGGTTCGAGCCTCCCATTGGATCATTTCTGCATGGGTGATTATGTTTCAGCTGGCAACAAATGCTATAAGGATAATGGGGAACCATCATCTTCAAAGAAAAAATATAGTGGGAAAAAATCTTGAATGATCATGACCAGTAATCGCTTAAATGTGTGGTGAAATCAAATTGTAAAAAAAACAACAGTGAAAGTACTGTATTATATTGATGATAAGGGCAGATCACACAATTATCTGATTGACACACATAAAAATAGTCTAAATTTAAGGTCAAATGATAAATGCAATTATTATAGTGAAGTTGACTAATGCATTTCTCAAAAGTGTATCAAATAATTAAAAATAAATTTTCACAGCTTACCAAAGAATTTAGACGTACTGTATTAATGCAGTTTTTATCAACTTTAGAACATTAATTCTCTGTGCTTGCTCTGACTGAAACATGAAAGGATAATATTGGACAATTTTACTCCATACCTTTATATACTGCAATACATTTTTGTAAAAAAACCAAAAACGGAGGAAGAGTTTTTATTTTTATACAGGAGGATTTTGAATTTTTTGAAAGCGAGGATCTGGATAATAATTTTGTTGAAACCGATGTGGAAACATTTTTTATAGAAATTACAAAATGCAGCATTTTTGGGGGTCAAACTATTGTTACGATCCAAGTTCCGTGGGTGTGGGTTTTCAGATCAGGGAAGTACTTTTACTTTCACACATTCGGAGGATGTGGGCATGGTTTGTGGACTCTGTCATTAGCGGAATACAAGACAGCGGTGTAAAAACGAGGTAATTTAAGCAGCTGTGTGACCGATGGCGAAAACACAGATTGAGAACACAGAGAAGACAGAAGAGAGTTTGACATGCCGGAAGCTCGACAGAGACAGGCAGAGCTGAAAGACCTGAGCCATTGGTCTGCAGACAAGAAGCATCAAAATTTTAAATAGCATGCTCACACTATTTGTATACACATTAAAAAACTCTGAACTACATCACCCAGCGACCCTAGCGCAGGGGTGACTGAGTCATTGGAAGGACGGGCACGGACCACCGGAGAGACGGACTCTGTAGCTGCGCTGGCCGGACCTTGAACCAGACGTGTGGCGGTGAGTTTTGCAAACACACACCTTCATCCTCTGTAGGACACAGCCAAGGCACATCACCGAGGGCTAGTGTAGAACATAACTCAAGTCCTGAACACACACGCGGGGTCCGGTTAGGATTAGTTACGGTGGTTTATCTTGGTAGCTTAGAGATGAGGCACAGGGCCCCATGGTAACACACTTGTTCAGGAGATAAAACCGTAACACTATAATCATTGGTTGCATTTATCAGCCACCTGATAATGATATTGCTATTTTAATGAGGCTTTGTCCTCTACACCGGTGATGATAAGTGTTAAAAATAAGACTTGGATCCTTCTGCGGGATTTTAATATTGATCTTTTAAAATATGAATTAAATTCTTCAGTTGTTTTCTTAAATACACTTTATACCCTTTATTTTATCCACTTATTCATAAACCCACAAGGATAACAAAACCAATTGGAACCTTAATTGACAACATATTAACAATTTCTTTTGTAAATCCAGTCATTTAAAATGTCATACTTGCTGATGTTTCAGATCATCTCCCTATATTTCATGTTTTTACAAATCCTGTGCAAACAAAGTATAGTTCGAACCAAGGTAGATTTAACTAGAACAGGGTTCCATTTTGGGACCTCTTTGATTTATGATTTATGTCAATGATTTAAGAAATGTTTGTAAAAATGTACTGCCTCTTATGTTTGCAGAAGACACGTCTTTTATTATCTCATTCAAATTTTGACAATCTCATTAGGGAAGCAAATGAAGAATTATCAAATATCTCTGAGTCGTGTAAAATAAATTGACTCTCTCTTAATATACAAAAAACAAACTTTATGATTTTTAGCACAATAAATAAAATCTAATCAAAAGATATAGAACTATTGATTGATTAGCCAAGTTACTCAAGACTAAATTTTTAGGTATCACTGTGGACCAAAAATTGAACTGGAAATGTCACACTCAACATGTTTGGAGAAAAATAGTAAAATCTATAAGTATTCCGAGTAAAAGTTGCTCTTTAATAAGTACTATGTGTATGATGACACTATATTATAGTTTAATTGATCCACACATAGTACAGTATGTGCACATGCTGTACTGTAATATGGTTCAGGGTGCTACATGTCAAACATTTCTGAATAGGATATTATTGATACAAAAGAAATTTCTAAGAATGATGACTTTTTCAAATAGATTGTCTTCATCTACTCCACCAGGCACTTGTAGAACTTTGTAGAACATCGGTCAATCAAAGTACACACAAGTATAGGGGCCTTTCCCTCTGGAATCTTTTAGCCCCTGCTCTAAAGACTACATCCACATTTGATTCTTTTAAAAGACAGTTAAAAAGAATGTTAATATATAAATAATGTTTAACAGATGTAATGTTTTATGTACATGTATGTGTTTGATGTGTGAATTAATATAAAACATTGACTTGTCTGCACATGTCTGTTTATGTTAAAAATGATTTTGGGGAGGTGGTCTTAAAAGAACGGACAGTCTTCTCACTCTCTCCTGAACACTTATTTAAACTACTGTATAAATGTGCCTGCCGTTATTTTGTTTGTGCAAATAAAAACTAATCTAATCTAAAATCTCATTTCATCTTATCTCCTCATGTCTCATGTCATTGTATCTTGCCTTGTCTCATCTCCTCTAATCTCATCACATTATGTCACATGTCTCATCTCTTCTTGTTTCATCTCATCACATGTCTCATCTCATGTTGTTCATCTCATCTCATCTTGCCTTATCTCATCTAATCTCATTTTATCACATTTCACTTCATCTTATCACATCTTGCCTCATCTCATCTTGTTTTGTCTCGTTGTTGCTGTGTCTTTTTGTTGTATCTGTTAGAAATTATTTCAAACCATTCATGATTTCTTCAACTTTCAGTCAGGACCAAAACTTATCCTTTAAACTTGAAACAAATGATTCAACATTTATCATGATAATTATCAGTCAATGCTGTCTAATGTGAAACTATTTGTCATTCATTTACCACAACAGTTAAGCTATACCTACAATTTTAAATGATCTTTTTCCTTTCTTTTATTACTTTTTTCACAGCTATTGTAACAAAGAGAATGTTCAGCATGACATCAGTAATAACATGTTCATGTGACGTTCACCTTCAGCAGTAGTTGATATTTCATAATCCTCTGAACAGGTTTGATGAGCAGGTCATTAAGCTGCAGCCTGTGACCTAGCTGCTGCCTCAGATCCTTCAAAACAACAACAGCATAGAAAAAAAACAACCCTTCAGTGCTTTGGAAATACATGAAAACCTGTTACAGCCATTGAGGATGTAATACTACAACATATGAAAAATTCAGGTAGATGAAATACTTAGGAAAAGAGCCTCACAGCTAACACTAGGACCATTTGGATTTGCTACAAACCTAAAAGAGCCAAATGTAGGTTAGGGTTAGAAAAATGGGTTAAAATATCTTGTTTTTGTATTAAGTGTTTGTCTCTACAAATTGGAGTCAATATCTTATTAAATTGGAGTAATGTACTGTTGAAAAAGGTGATCCTAGTTAACGACTTACCTCAAAGTAAGTGTCAATGTACTCAGAGACGACATGCTCTGACTTGGGTTTGTTCTGACAGTAAACAACGTACATGTGAAGACGCCGCTCCTGGAAAACACAGCAAAAAGAAACAGAACCATTATGACAACTACTCCAAGTGAGGAAATAAACTCCTGTGATTCTTCAGGTTTCTGTTTCCTGTTAGTTTTACAGTGTTTGCCTTCAACACTTGAATAGCTGTGGGAGTTTTAGCTCATTAGAATATTTCTAGTAAATGAGAACAAATGGTTTAATTCGCTAAGACTTGATAAGGAAACACTTTGTTGATTGAAGAAGCTGCAAAATCTAAACATATGAGTCTGACATCAGTGAGATCAATGTTTTTGTTTATAATTGTACTTTGGATGTTTCGACCTCATTTGTATAGATTTGTTTCCAGTTTCTCATTAAACTCTTAACATAAAGTTCTGAGTTTTTTTTAAATAAAGTTCTCAGATGTGGAGATAGAGCTGGATATTTATTGTTCTTGTGATACATACTTTGGATTGTCATATCTATTGATGACTTATCAAAATAATGTGTTTGTTATAGTATGTTTTTTTTTTGTTTCTATAATGCTAAGAATTCAGAGCTCCTTTTTATCTTTTTGTATCATACAATTTTCTGTCTTTTTTTTTTTATTTTACATCACTTTTACCGTTTTCATCTTTTTGTGTCTTTTACACTATTTTCACAGTTTTACTACTTTTCTGTCATTTGCATAGTTTGTAAATTTTTTAGCATCTTGTATACAGTCAATCTTCATTTCAGACACAGAATGATCTGTACAAATGTCTAACAGACAACAGATTAAAAACAAATTAAAACAGGAAGTAAATTACCTCTATAAGACATACAATCACCTTTTCCAGTGCCAGGGTCTTTTCTGCTGTTTCCATATATTTTTTGTTTTTTACACTGGTGTCACCCGCAACTTTTATGTAATTATTTTTTTGCAGCTTATGTGTTAGTTTGCATCCTTTTAGTATTTTTGCACCTTTTACATTGTTTTTCTATCATTGAATCTTTTACTAACAAGTTAAAAACCAACACTTTAAGGACGTTTCACCAGTTGAATGGTCAATTAGTCTCACGTTCATGGCTTGTTTGATGTGTGAAATAAACAAAAGAAAACCTACAATGTCCAGTTCACCAATAAGGATGCTATTTACTACCTATAGACCAGGGGTGTCAAACTCAGTTTGACTCTGGGGCCGGATCCAGACTTTCTGTTCTCAGGTGGGCCGGATCAGTAAAAGAATGTCAACTCCAAATATTTAGCT
>JAQQAE010001280.1:0-25000 GCA_029823295.1 Pseudamia nigra
GACCTCGTCGTTGGACACGGTGTGGATTTACACGTTGCTATTGTCGATTAATACAAGTAGCGATGATACAAATATACGGTTGCCTTTGTTCGGTTTTAGAAATGGCGCAGTTCCTTGTTGTGTGAGAGACGGGTCCAGTGACGCCACGCCCTAGTCAATCAGAGGCCTGTAGTCTGTGTATGTCACGTTTTCTACTCGACTCAGTTCGCTTGGAACCCCGGCCGAGCAGGTACTAAAAGAGTACCTGGTACCAGGTACTAGTGGAAACGCTCCCAAAGCGAGCTGAGTCGAGCCGAGCCGAGCCGAGTAGGTACTAGTGGAAAAGCGCCATTACTGCTCTCTGCCATTGTCTGCATGGATGAGGGGGAATCTGACCAAGGAGACCACCAAGGCAGTATATGTCCATTCAGCCGGGAATCTGTGAGGCACAAGAGGCTACATTCCCTGCCGTAGCCGGGGCTCTGGCGTCTGGAGCTCTGGCGTGTTTACAGCTACTGTTGTTAGATATGCTGCCAGTTACTGCACAGTCGGCCACTGTGCCGTAGCTTCCAGCTGCTGGCTGTAAGCACAGCTTCAGTGTGTTTACAGCTAGCGTTGTGTTACTAGCTTCAGCTCCAGTGTTGTGTTGTTGGCTCCAGCTTCAGTGTTGTGTTGTTAGCTTCAGCTCCGGTTGTGTTGTTGGCTCCAGCTAACAACACAGTGGCTCCAGCATTGTGTTGTTAGCTTCTGCTCTGGATGTGTTGTTAGCTCTGGCTCTGGTTAGCCGGAGCTAACAACACAACCTTAGTTAACAATACAATGCTGGAGCCAGAGCTGCCAGCCTTGTGTTGTTAGACGGAGCTAACAACACAACGGGAGCCAGAACTAACAACACAACATTAGCTGTAAACACTCCAGGGCTGTACTTACAACCTGGCAGCTACGGTGTCTGGAGCTGTGTTTACAGTTGTCAGACCCGCACGGGACCTCGCACCAAAAAACACACAGCAGATCAAGACCCAGTGTCCACTGACACACGCTGCAGGAGATTCATCACTGCCGAGTCATAAGCCAAGGCAAGAAGACATTCTAAATCATTTTTACAACTAATTTCATGCATTCTGTGTCAGATAATTAACATAACTTCCTTTTCAAATATTAATAATGAATAAATGTGCATGTACGGGTGTGTAATACATACTTTATATGGCCGTTTTTGTGGGTCCAGAAGGGATTAATTGGTTTTACATGTCTTCCTATGGAAAAACCGGTCCCCCCGATTTAGAGATTTTGATGGATTCTTTTGTCCCAATGTCACCCGTGTAAATTTTGGACACTTGTTTCAGCTGCCACTTGTCTTTTGTACATTTTTATCTATTTTTTCAGGCATACAGATCAGGAAAAATTTACTTTGTTTGTGGCCTGTTTTTGTCTCAGTAACAAACTTTCACACTTGTCACAAGACCAATCTTATTTGAAGGAGATAAAGGAAATATTTCAAATCCATCTGAACCCTTCTGACTCTGCACACTTAGGAGACAGGAAATGTACTGATTCATATTATTAGTGATTCCCATGTTGGATCATTGCATCAAGAAAGGATCATTCACTTGAGAAGAGAGATGAGCTTGGTGTAGAATAGACAAGTCTGTTTATGGCATTTATGGTCCAGTTTTCCTCAACCTACACATTGAAAGACAAAGGACAGGTGAAGTAAATGAGTCGAGAAATATACAGAATATTTCAAATGTGTTAAAGGGTCATTTCCTGGCTGTCCTTTCTTACTCCAAGTCGTGTAATTGAAGTGGGGTTACTTTAGGTTCCTAGATTAGCAATCTAAATTGTTAGGTCAGGCCCTGCGATCTCCATCTGCCGCAATCACTGAAACTCTAATATTCTATTTCCAGAAAGTAATCACTAAGGAAGTTAGGGGAATCTAACTCATTCCAACCCACAGATAAATCAATATTCACAGATAGAGCCTAATACTTGGTGTTGGATGAGAATTCTTTGTATGATCTCATAAGCAAATGGTGGTGGAAAGGACTTTTGAGGATGAAGGAGAAAGACATTTGAACCTCAAAGGCACCGTCCACCACTGTGAGCCAAGACTTAATTACAATGACCTTACAACAGGGCAGTAGCCTAAAGCCACACATTCAGGCGAACCAAGCACCCGCAGCCTGTGCACGATGCACCCCCCTAGTGCCATCAGACCTGATAAACGAGTTCTTTCCTTGATTGCAGCATCATGGCCAAGAGCAGGAACTGAGTACAAAGAAAATAGAAAGTAAGAGAGAAATGTGAAAGAAGGAAAAAAGTGAAAGAAGTGAGCAACAAACACTGCATAGTGCATTAGTGATAACAATAAGTGTGCATCTGCTTTTTGCTGGAGGCTGGTTTGCAGTTATGATAGACCTGCGTTATATGACCAAATCTCTTCTCACAGTCAGTCAGCATCATTCACCAGCATTAATAATTATCACGATAAATATCAAATCTGTTTTTACTTGAGTTTAAAGGCAGTGTTTTAATCCTGAGTGAAATTTCAAGAATAATCACTGATACTGTCTGCAGTTTTATTAATTAGTAAAAATGAAAAACAATAGATGCCACAAGAAGCAAAGTATAACAAACATGAAAGTAAAAACTGCATGAAAGATGCAAATGCTATAAAACGCCCAAAAAAACAGAAAATTAAAAAAAGGCAAAAACAGTGTAAAGGTGCACAATGACGTAAAGGATGCAAGATGCAAAAGACAAAAAGGATGCAGAAAGGATGCAAAAAACAAAAATAAAGTAAAAGACACAAAAAGGCCCATTAACTCAAAAAAATGGAAAACCCTCTAATTCCCTCCATCAAGGAGATTATGTTTTTGCCAGTGTTTGTTTGTCTGTTACTTTGAAACATTATTCAAAAAGCTATTAATGGATTGTGATGAAATTTTCCAGATAGCTTCGAAATGATACAAGGAAAAATTGGTTAGATTTTCAGGGTGATCCGGCTCATATTCTGGATCTAGGAATTATTCAAAATATTCTTTGCCATTGTGTGATATCTTTTTTTTTGTTGGTAACTCTACAAAAAATGCCTAAAAGATTTGATTAAAAAATGCAAGATGGTATCCTTATAGGTTTTACCAGGTTCTACCAAACAAAGTTTGATCCAGATGCCTGCAATATATTGGATCTGATGATCTAGGTTGCTCAAATGTATAGTGTTGATAGGAAATGTGCTACTGTAAGGTAACAGAAAAAGCTACAGACATGCACCTAACATCAAATTATAGCTGAAACCGAGCAGATTTGGCATATCTTCAATACTTGTGAGGCTAGATCCAGAAGAAAAAAAAAACTGACATTATAAAAATATAATTTTTCATAAATAAATAATGAACTACTTGTCATATCAATGTAATTCCAAATGCTAAGACTGGGGTTTCAAGGTCATGGAATTTAATAATGAAGATAAAACATATTTGGGACTATTAATTTGTGGTGTAAATAATATTTGGAGGGAACCGAGGTGCTTGGTGGAGGTCTGCGCTCTCTGAGTGCTTTCTAGTTGGTCATCTGGTGACCCATCTTTATATATATTGAAAGATATTAAGGTAAATAAAAAGCTTTAATGTCTTCTGTGTTGGGCTGTGATTGACCAGTCTGTATGACAGCTCTGCCTCCAAAAGTGTTGGCCGTCCATAGCTTCTATTTTTATATGTGATTGGTATGTCTGGTTATAACTTGGAAGATGTCAGTGCCTGGGACTTGACAATCTGTCGGTGACTGAATTTATGGTATACTGGATTACACTGAATCAATGTCCTTAAAAAGTTTTAACTGGTCACAAAAGTTGGGTGAAACAATCTTCACAAATGTTATCAAAGTTTTTATTTTTTTAATTTTCAGAAATTTCTATCCAAATACAATCCTATATCAAAGACTTTGGCAATGAATGGGACATGAGCACATATCTTAGTTACACCCAGTTTTTGGTGTTTTGACATAAAACTTGCCATCTGTGCCTTTAGTCACGCTTTCGCATCAAGTTGTTATGATGACTCTGCCCTGCTGAACCGCTTGGCCTCATCACTGCTTGCATCTGAATTTATCAAAGGTCAGTTTGATAGAGCAGCAGGTACATTTACAGTTATGTATGATTTGATATTTCATGGGAAGACAGACATGCATGACACCATCTATTAGTAAGAGAGTCTGAAAAAACACTGTCCCTATAAACATATTTTGGGATGTATATGGCTCAACGATGTATGCACTTTTAAAAACCTCTTGAAAAATGTATGATTGCTAGGCAACACAAGTGACTGTGTTTCATATTTGTAGCACAATTTATTGAGAAGAGAGCACTTTGAAGATGCATTGTTTTGTCTTAAATGTGTGGATTCACTTGTATGCTTTTATTTAGTTTCTGTAGATGTTTAAGAAAGTTTTTTTTTTTGCACAAAGTGCATGTCCGATAGTTAGTTAAAGCTTGGTAAATTCATACATTTTATAAATCTAACTTATTATAGTTTTACCAGGGGCAAAAATACTTATATTGAGAGTTAAACATACTGTACACACACATGCAAATGCAAAATGACTCCTAACATTTGTAATTTGCATTCTGCATTCTCTCTGTCACTAGCTATTTCTAAGAGTCACAGGCTGCTCTGAGTTGAACTTGGTTTTTGATTAAGTGTTTGTAGGTAGTGCCTCAGGCTCTGTCTCTCATAGATAAGAAGTAGTAATCCTGGTGTGTCTGTTACTATGTGTTTTCCAAAGGATTCTGTGGCTGTCTGCTGTGGGACTGACAAACAGTTTAAAGAATTTAATTTTGCTATATTTTCCCAGCTGAAAATGAAGTATCATTAACTTCCTGTGCCTTCATGTATTTTTGTAGATTTTAAATGAGCCTCTTTTCTCTTAAGTTGATTACTTGTCAGATTTCTAATGACAAAACAAATCAGAATTGAGCACAGACACTTAATCTCATTCATCATCTCCATTATAGATCAAAACATCTGAGTGGATTATTTTTTTTCTTTTTCCATGAGGAGGATTCCTTTTTCCAAAAAACACCATTTAGGAAGCGTTCCCATGTTTGACAGCATGCCAGTTTTAACAAAGGGGAAATGCTGAGTTCCCTTTAATAGATCTATATTCATTTTCAAATGAGTTGATTAGCCAGCACAATGTCATTGGATTCAGGGGCCCATTACACATTTATGATGGTAAATTACTGAACATTTACAATCCAAATGAAATTTCATGAGGAGGGGATATTGAAAAAATGGAGGGAGACGTTTTGCGTTCATCCCTGTAGCCTTGCCTCATTGCATCTCGCTTCCTCTCTCTTCTTCTCGGTCTCTCTCCCTCTCTTTCTCTCTTTTCGTCCTCCCTCCCCTATCGCTCCCACTCTCTTCCCTCTTGTCTGTTTCTTTCTCACATATCACATCAGTGCCCCCTGTGGTCCAACTGGGCATCACAGAAGGGTCTTGAAGCCGTGTTCATTCTGTGTTCTGTTGCTGACATTTAAAGAACTGGGCTGTTTCAGCCTTCCATTTAATGATACTTGTTATTTACATGCCAGTAAATAGATAAACATATGGTAATAGTGGTTTTCCCTTGAAAAGCGGGATGAGGAAGGCAGGTTGCTGTGAAAGCACTGACATCTAGAGCGTTTGTCCCCCTCCCCGTCTTCAGTGTAGTGTTACATGTAGGTTCAAACGTCCTATAGATCCCTGAGCAAACAGCTCTCCTCTCCAATCAGCACTCAGCACTGCACAGCCCTGTCACTGCGTCCATATCAATATTTTATTTTGGCAAATTTGCGGTGACACGTATTAGTACAATTAGGGGCAAGTTTTTACTTGGCTTCCCATCTTCTACAAGAAGAGAGAGGGATAAAGGAAAGCTGAACTCTCACTCTCTTGCTTGCGTCCTTAGTCTCTCTATCCCTCACTCTCTCTTTCTCTCCAGCATGGCTTGTTCGTTCCTCAGCCCTCCACCTCTAAATAATTCATCATCCAATCAATCATTTTCTCTTTGTTTTGGGCCCCAGTGCCTGAGATGAAACGGCCCGCTGCCAAAGCTGCTTTGCCTCATCTGAGGCCTGGAAAACATGATCTGCTGCTGAGATTACAACACACACACACGCACACATACAGACACACACACACACACATGCACACATACACACATATGCACAAAACGCACAAAATGCACCTAGCATTGTACTACCATAATATTCACCTTCAAATAAAGTAGCCACATTTGCACTATATTTTTACATTTGACTCAAAATGGTACTGGACTTGTGACTGCAAAAGAAGCACAGATATTATAAATATATTATTTAAAAAAAGATAAATCACTTTTACATGTTCTATTCAAATATCAGTATAAATAGTAGGTGTAAAATTATATGCAGAATAATTTTAAAAAGTTCACTTATAACCTGTGATGTTGTTTGTGGTCACATTAACACAGAAGGATGTCATGTAGTGTCTTTCTGATGTTCTTCAACAAAAGGTTTTCTGATTTTTGGGCTATAATGTATTAAATTTTTGTTTTTTTTTCTTTAAAAGGATAATTCTTATTATTTAACTGTGTTGAACCTGTTTTTGGTTTATTTTAATGGGATGCCATCGTCAGGGAGTTCTGTAATAGAACAGACTGAGTGTCTGATCTCCCAGCTGTAACACTCGGGTTTGGTTAGCTTATCTAAAGGGCCTGTCTCCGCCTTAAAGCCTGTGTGGAGGCAGCCTTAATAGGGGAAAATGTCTTGGACAAGTGATTTGAAGATATTTTGCTTCATCCCTTTGGAGCGGCTCTGCAGGTGATGCCGCGAATGTCTCCTTCGTTTGATGTTGAACAACACAGAATCCACTATTGAGTGATAGCTTCAAATGCAGAAAGAGTGAGACCCTACGTGCTGCTCCCCCCTACTTGAGCTACATCAGAGAAAACTGACATCTATTATGGTAAAGAAAAGACAAGTGTTTGAAAAATTCAAGTACGCACACAGCAGTAGTGTCAGGATTTTTACAGAGTGCAATTTTTTTTGTTCACTGTCTTTTTTGTTAACAAGGTGGTTTTAAGCCAAGCATGTCTATATGAACTATGTTGGATAGAGCATGAAAGGATGCTCCTAGCCCATCATGGTAATATTTTGCTCCCAAAAATGTCACCTCAAGTCCCTTGTGAGGTTCTAACAAGAGGAGATTAAATCTGTAGACTATCAGCTCAGATTCAAGCAATTTTATCAGCTCACTCATCGTGTAACTTTTTGTCACAAGGCTTTGTTACTGATCTTATGTCCTACTTTTAATAGGCTGAAGTATTACTTGAGATATGTCAAAAAGAAAAATACAAATTATAATCACCATATTTGTTCTTTCTTTTTTCTGCCGGGCAAAATTTGTTGAAGAACATTTATTATACAGTAACTTAAGTGCTGACTTACATGTTTAACCTTTTCTGTTGTGGGTCTGAATTCTGAGTAGATCTTGCTGTGAGAAAGTAGTGACAAGACAAGTAATCAAATGAAAAACTAATTACATTAACTGAGAGAGCAACAGTTTATTATACTGTATGTACTGTCTGGTTTTGCATGTTTCTGTGGAAGCTACTAAAACTTTAAGCAGATCCCTAAAATGTAAACAATTTATTGTAAAAATGAGGAAATGTTTACTCTTACATAATCTACTGTTGATGCCACTTATTCCCAAGCATATGAAATCTAACAGCCTTGCTGAAATGTGCCGCTGGGACTCACATCCACAGTAAATACATGTCTAAAATCTGATAAATAGCACCGGCAGTTGAGGAGACATTAACTGCGAGTATCTTGGGCACTATAAAAAGACAAACAGCTTTATTTATCTGACTGGCAGAAACACATTATCGAAAGAGGCACAAGTGTGTTGGAGTAAATAAAAAGCTGTAGGAACACGAAAAAGTAAGAGAGGAATGGAGATAAACAAAGTGGATAGAGAGATAAATGAGGAGAGAGGAATGAAGGCAGTTGGGGTGCAACGAGAGCGAGAGAAGAGGACAAGCAGCGAGTGTCATCTGGAAAGCTGAAGGATCACCCAGGGCCTAGTAATCATGCCCCGTAGGGCTCAACGTCAAGCGGCTCTAGTGTAAATGAGTGATCACACCTACCTGCCCCTGTTTGTCCCTCTCACACACTCTCTTTCTCTTTCTTTCTCTCCCAGACACATACACTCAATAACACCGTGCGCAGCAAGTGCAATACCTGCCCCGCTTCATGAAATAAATTGGCCACCTACCAAAGACAGCAAGAGCCAGATTACCTCTGGTGAGAAGTCAGCTATTGCAATTATTGTTACAGAATGTGTCGAATCTGTTCAAATATGTCATTCCAAAACATGGCCTCAGCCTGTGTGCCCCTTAATTGTAGGATATTTATTAACAATTATGAATTAATTGAAGAAAATATTTGGTTCATATATGTCAGTGTAATTTAGACGAGAAAATGTGATGAGTTCTTGGTTTTTATTAGAATATCATTAACCCTTGTGTAATTAACCTCGTTCAAAAATTAACCACATGTTATTATCAAACCAAGCAAATAATTGAAGCAGCAGCTTAATTTATAATTTGACAATTTCCTACCTCTTTTTTTCCCTCTTTCATGTATTCCTTTCATAAAAGAGAGGAAATGGAAACATTTAACAACAGTGGCTTTAATGAACATGTACCGTGGTGAAAAGGAGAGGCAGAATTATCTCGCATAAATGGCATCTGTGGTCCATCCCCTTTTAACTGGACTAAGTGCACCCAGTGAGGTCCTCACCCCAGGAGGGAGTGTGTAATTCAGGCCTGCATACATTTTCAAAAATGCAGACAGAGGTGACAAACAGAATTCAAGTGGAAATTCACTTTGAGCGGGCAACATAGACCAACTAAGAAAAGTGTTGCTGGTGTTCATCAAGAATGGCTAGATATGCTGTATGTATAGACTTGGCATTGAAATAATATTGTCACCTAATTCCATAAACATACAAGATTAATATATGCACTGGAAAAAGCAGGCTGTCTTTCCAATTCACATAGTTTCTGATGAAATGTAAATCAAAGGGAAAATGTTTTTTTTATTGATGCTGGTCTGGGTGATTCTTCATTTTAATGCTGCAAGAACAGAAGTCAAGGGGCAAAACCATAGAATTTGAAAATTCACACAATTCTAATGTAGCCCTCTCAAGGTGCATGTTCACTGATGAAATATAAAGACATTTCATAATTGTATTCACACTTTATCAAGCTTCTACGTTGACCAACAGAGTAGAGCCACATCTGTGAAATCTAAACAATAATCTGTAACCACACCTGGCAATCACATATTCCACCCTTAACGTCTATGACAGGTGACAGGTGTCTTCAAACACCTTTGGTGGGACAAACCTAACATGTCACAGTCTAGAGTTACAACAATCCCAAAACAGAGACCACAGAAGTGGGCAGATTTTTGTTCCTTCACAGAAAACTTTGTACTATCCTGGAAAATAAGAATGGATTTGTTTGCTCAGCAACACACACAAAAAAATAAAATCAAGCATTGGATCTTAACCAAAGTATTACAAATATAGTTCGTGATTAAATAAAACTGACTCACAGTGTATGCGCCTAAACAAATTTAAATGGTAGCTCGACCCATGCTTGTCACTCCCTGGTTTGAAAGACATCATAACACCTCATTCCTCAGAGTGGGAGTGGCTGTCCACCAAATCTGCCTTATCACTGACCTTACTGGGCTGCCACCACAAGTCTTCAGGACAGACATTTACCGGTAACTGCCATACAAAACTCCATGGCTCACTGCCTATTCAATCACTCATGTGACAGTTAACGGCCCATGGTGGCTAATGATTTTCTGTCATGTTCAAGCTACGCTGTGGAACTGGAGGATTAAATATTGGCTGACGATGGACACATCAACCACTACAATGGCCCCTGTTCATCAGCCAACCCTCAGCTTCCCCTGGTACACCTCTAAAGGGAAAGTGAAGTATGAGGACACCTTATGCTGCTCATGTAGGGCTACTTCATGATCATCTCTCTGTCTGTGGGTAAGTTGGTAATATGTTTGTTGCTTAGCTTTGTACACAAAAATGTTAAAACAGAAGACATACCTAAGGAAACCCTGCTCCATATTACAGAAACACATAAAACCTTTGAAATTTTCTGGTTTGGGAACTTATAGGAATATTCCCTCCTTACTTTCACTTCATATTTGACAAAAATATCCCAAACTTTTTTGCTTATGTTGCAGATGTTCCTTCTTCTGCAGTCGATGTCAGTTGTCTGTGTGTACACAGGCATTTTGAAGTTTCAGGCCACACGCTCTCTTGCTCTACAGGCCCAACTCGCTTCCTAGAAGCCCCAGCTCAGTCCTGTGTTGTGTCTGAACATGTATCTTGTATTCATCCAGGCTCCTTCCATGGCTCTGCTCTTCTACACATCAACATTGTTTGCTGGACGGGCATCTCTGGCCTGAGTTGTGTGGAAACTTTGGAGTATTTATTATTCAAAGGCCTTGTTCCCTATGCTGTTTTAGTAAGGGGGGAGCAAAGGTGTGTGTTTGGTAGGAAGATGCAGAGCTGACACAGTGTCACTGACAGGAAGAGCTTCAAATCCCACAGTCGACTTCCCCCCCATTATTTGTTCCAGTCCAGGAAGGCACAGGCAAGATCACACAGGAGTAGAGCTCTGTGTGAGTGTGTTTGTGTGTGAGTGTGTGCTTCATGTGTGTCACTGCTTGGTATTTGTACTCTGCTGTCTGCGTGTGGATTGTAATGCAACATGTATCCAACTGAGAGTGTATGTATATGTGTGCTCTTGGAATGAGGTGTCATACATTTGACACAGCACAGTGCTGTACACTCTGTGTGTTTGGTTGTTGGAAACATTATTTGTTAGTAGATTTTATGGTGTAGATTGTGTGTAGTGAGGCTTTCACTCATCTGTCATCACATGGGTTGTTATTACTGGCCTTGGCAAGTTAGTCTTGAGAAAGCGGCTTTTATTGAGCCAGACTTAAAGTTTATTCACAAAAAATCAATTTAATTGATCTACTCAATTCATTTGTGGTTTACACCTATCTGTATTTACTCAAAACATTGCATTTAATCAATGAAATTAATCACACTCATGTTTTCTCCCTCACACACACTGACACATCACTCACTTTCCCATTGCAAACAGTCATAATGAACAGCACCAAATGTCTACAGCCTTCAGTCCTCCTCTCTCCCACCAGGCAACCTAACTTTACACACTTTACATACAATATTCATGCCATGTCTGAGAATGAGGATTCACAGTCTGGTCATCTGAAAAAGTCCTGGCAATCACTGATTGTCTCTTGTCCTTATGAAAGAGAATAATTCTTTAACATGCGCCAAGGCGGTTCAAAAACAGCCTTTTTTGATGAGTGACACTTCTCGTCCTCCGGATGCTTTTTATGTGTCGTACTCATTAATAAAGCAGCACCCCAGAGAACAAGACGGTGGAGACAAGAGGTGTGTGTGCATGTGTGTGTATGTGTGTGCATAACTGAAGGTGTTTGAATTGTCATATGCGATTTTGGGACTCTGATCTTCACACAACAAAGTTCAATCAAGCTACTTGTAGTGCTATTTATCGTTTTCTTCTCTGACAATCTACCAGTTTCTTTCTAAGAGGTGCGTTTCTTTTTGTCAAACACTGAATATTAAAAGAGTCAAAAGTAAGAAGTGGAATTCCCTGCAGTGAGGTGTGTTACCCACAGAAGAATAAGGGGAGTGAGAATCCTAAATTACTGTAGATGTGCTCTATTAGAAATAACTCTGTTATATATATATTTTTCCTGAAATGTCATCTGCTTCTCACTATATCCATTTCCATCTTTTGTTCTGGATTTTTCTGTCAAATTGTCAACTGCAGCTTGCACTGTGGTTCTATCACAAATACAAAAGAACATTGTTGCAAATTTGCTTATCACTGTGCTCTTTCAGCATCTGTCTCATTGCTTTGTTATAATTTTCAAGAATCAAATGTGTGTGGTTATACTGAAGCATTTAAATGGTAATCTTACACTGGCTTTTGTGTCCGCATTGCTGCCGTGTATGTGCTTATGCAGTCGACTCGGCTGCTCACTTGTGCTTCTCAGGCATCTGTATTAAAGCTTAATGCACTTCTATTCTAATAAGACATGGGGGTTTTGATGAATGCAATGAGTGCATGTTTTGAAGTTGTACAATATGCACAGCAGCATCTTATCTATGTAATGCAAGTGTATTTATGAAGCCTTGAGGTACAAGAATGTTTTCTAAGTGAGCTTCTTGCTGCAGAATGCATTTTAAGTGCCTTAGAGATACAATACATACACACAAACACAGGCACACTAACGCAAACGCCCACACCCACATGGACACACACAGCAATGCACAGTAATTTAGAAGTGTAGGCTTTTAGTCAGCATATTAGATGTGTCAACTCATAAAGTAAAATGCTGTAAATGCTTTCAATATTCATGTTTTCGTATTTGTCAACCAACATTTCATAACAAATTCATGAAAAAGCCTCTCAAACTGCACACAGGGAGATGGCTTTGTGCACTGCATACATTTTTGAAAAGACACCATCCATTTAGAGCTCATCATCAGAGATTTGCATCCCGAGCCTTTGAAAAATAAAGATAAATATTTTGTATCATGCATATTTTAAACATCACAGCAACAAAACATCATTCATAAGATTAACCTTATGTTCTTCGTGTGTTTTTTTGTTTTGTGGATAGGGTAACACTAATGGACTTTTCTGCCAATTTGCTTAGTCAATAATTAACAGTAATGCAATATGTACAATCAAAGAATTGTATTATTGATAATTACAGTTGTTTTTTAAATCTTCCTCAGCAGCAGCTGGCTGTGAATAAATAAAAGGCTGCTTCAGTAGGCGACTGCATGCTGTATGTTTCTTCTGTTTAGTGAGTGCTTTTAGAACTGCCGTCAAATACAAAAACAAGCTAATATACTCACTTTGTCTGAGACATGAGTCGGATATTTGCTTTTCATGCTGACTTTCTGCTCATACAACTGATTGAACAAGAGGCTATTTGTCATGTGTTTATCATATTCAAAGACAAAAAGTAACAAAGTAAAACATTTAAAAATAATTATCACACTTAATTTTGATGTAGAATGCAGTTTTCTTTTGTGCTGCTGTATTTACCAAAAGGGTAGAAGTGCATGTTGAGGTGCAAGAATAAAAAACCACACACAGTGGAGATTTTTCATACATTAGATTTGAAATCATCACAATAAGGTGTCACTGGTATAAAATTCAATAACAGCTTTCTCTTTGTCAATATATGAGTTAATAAAATACTGTAGTAACCAGTAAAGTAAAATGGAATTGCGTGATAATAAAATCTGAATATTAATACTAGGAGCTTCTATTGTAAGAGGAGGACATTTGAATCACTAAGGATTAATTTTGTGAATAAACTTGAGTCAGTGATATTTTAACTACATTAATTCTTGACATCTTTACATTCTTTCTCTAACATCATTATACTCCTTTCCTTTTCTGTATTTCCCCATACAACTGCACCCACCTGTGTCCTGTTTCTGACATTCCCCAGTTTTTTATTGGAGCAAAAGTTCATGGTGAGCACATTATCCAGCAGTTGGAAATGCAACCTCTACCCCAATAAAAACACTCACAGGCATGTCTAAATGGCACATGGCCCGCAATGTAGAAAACAGTCTCCAAAATAAGCTCATACAGATATATCTGAAGTTTTCAAGCTTCAGGGAAGAAGAGCAAATCAGGTGTGTTTTGCACAACACATCAGTAATGCATTAAAAGCGGAATACTGAAGACATTTAACATTTAACACAGCACCAATAAAAACAGACGTCTAATCCAGTATATTTAAGCAGTTGCTTCCACTGATTACTGAGTGCTACTTTCAGTCACTACATGCACATTTTCCTCCTATTTCAGACAGTTAGCTGTGCCTATTTCTGCTGCAGCTTCATAATGCTCCTGCTCTCTCCATTTCATTGTGCAGTCATCTGTGAAGTAGATAGAGATGCCATTAGCAAGAGACAATGAAATAGCAGAAATACATATAAGTTTAGATTGATAAAAAGGAGATAAATAGGGATACTTAGGCTTGTTGTGAGCAATGCTCAAGTAACACAGGGAGACTGTGAGATTCTATTTCTTCTGCGTAGTTAACCTTTTTCATTAAACCACATTGCATAATTATGGCGAGAGTCAGCGGCATCCTCCATTGTTGTTTAATTAGCCAGCTAATGTTGTTACTCGCTGCTGCAAACCCTTCATTTGTCTTGCTTAAGGAGGCTCTCTTTCCATTACCATGGGGAAATTGAGTTTGTTATTTATTGTAAGAGGAAAATATGCAGCAGTTCTGTTCATAGGCTATTAAATCTTAATAAGCTCCATTTTCTACTGTTACAATATGCTGATAATTCCAATTCTGCTGTATTTATAACAACATGCCTTCCTCTTAGTATAAGTCATATACAGTAAGGGAAGTGCAGCATGCATAATTGGTGTTTGTTTTAAACAGGCCTGTCAGAGAGAAGCTTCTAAGTCATATAAGCCTCATGTGGCATTTCATATGTGACTTTAGTCACTGTTCTGAAGGCTGAGCAACAGCAGGGAGAGGCAGTGATGGTGAACCCATACATGAAGTTGCAGACAATTATTGATCTTGACGATATTCTCCAGCACTTAACCTTTACACTAGACGAACGGGATATGAAGTCCCTTATTGAATGTGTACTTTTATGTTCTTCTCTGGTGACAAGTCTAATCAATAGTCCCCCTCCTCACTCTCATTAGGGCCAAGAGCTTCTAAGACATTCTTTAGTCAGGCAATCTATGTGTAAGTTCCCACAAGGCAAAGACCAACCAGTGGTCTAATTAGCAATGCAGTAGTTGTGGTCTGAATGTTTTGGTCAAATTGCCCATAACAACTACCAATCAGGAGGATATTTGAGGATAATTCAAGTTAGACCCTTCTTTTAATGATCTTGTTGCAGGAAGCCTCCGAAAGACCTAGACTATTTTTTTTCCTTATGTAGGCAAGATGTTTTCAGATAAGCACTATTAATCATGCTACTGCATCTGTTCATTCTTGTACACTTTCACCTGAAAAGTCTTTACACTTGGAAAATAACGCTTCTCCTTGCAATTGCCTGACACATTATCTCATTAAAATGTACAAAGAAAACTCCTTCTCTTTATCTCTGATAATCTAATTAGCATCAGCCAGATGGTTTAATAAGGGATATCGGCGCCGTTTAGCTTCCCAAACGGCCTGCTGGAGGAGAACAGTGGAGGAGGCTCCTCTCCACTCTCCTCTTCACTCTGAATAGCTCTCCAGGGTTCACATTATTGCTTCCTCTGCCTGAGGCGAACCACTCCAACTCAGGAGTTTAGGGAGGATGAATGCATCCAGGAGAGAGACATGCTCAAAGTGAATCAAATAGGCAGAGATGTTGGATACTGCTGGGAATGTTTTAAACCAAATAATGGCAGATAACTGACTTCACCTTTAGTTCCCCCAAGGAGGGAGAAACATTTCAGATTAGGCTTTAAACCTTTCTGAGAGATATCAGTCTGTGTGTTTAATTGTTGCCTAGGTAACATTGTACCCGTTCTGTACTAAGATGATGTGAATTTTAAATCTTGAACGCACAAAAGACGTGCACAGTGAAACACTTCATTCTAGGATCTTTCTTCCATCTTGCAATGCACGAAGCTCCTTGTAGTGTTAACTTCAAGCTGTTAAGCCTGACAACGCACCAGTTCAAATAAAGTCAGGCAATCATATCATTAAGAAGGAAAAAGTTCTATGTCCAGATTACATTAGAGGAGTCTTAGCCATCTGGTTTCTCTGGTTCTGACACTTCTCTCTCTGTAATGAGCGGATGCTGCTGCAGCCAAGACAGGGTGTGAATGCTCAAGTGAAGTCCGGTAGACAAGACATAGTCAGCCAGGCCCCGCATTGGCAATCTAGGCAAACACATCGAGCAGAAAGAGGCTAGCCAGCAACCCAAGCAGCCAGACAGTGGAGCCAGTCGCTACATCCCTCAGAGCCAGCAGTGAGAGAGACATGCTCAATTAACTCTCCAACTTCAGCAGGGCTTTTCCTGCTGGCCAGTGGAGAGGAACAATAATGACTGGATTTAGAATAAAAAGATGTGCACATCTACAAAGAAGGGGGTGTGAGTGCGGGAGAAGATGAGATAAGGGGCTCCCATTTAGATTGACGGTTGGAAATTGTGGAAGGTCAGTGCGGTCTGTGAAGCGTCACCCGGGCAACTGCTGTGGCAAAAAAAACATAGTCCAGCCAAGCCTGATCAGGGTGTGAGGCTTCGTTGCTTAGCTCTTTCTGTTTTTTACCCTCTCCTTCACTTTTTCTTTCTATCTCTCACAAATAGGGCCTCCAACATATGTCACAGAATGATAGCAGAAATCTCTTGGTGAGGAGAAAATAATAGGGCTTTTTACCCACAGAATACCATGAGAATCAGTGAAAGGAATATTGGATAAGACCACCTTTCCATATTGTCTTGTCAGATCACACTTGGAACAAAAGTTGCATGTGTAACCTAGAGGAATTATGTAAAAAAATATTGTGAGTTTTGCAACACTAATGATCTTAATTCTCAATGATTATGTGATTTCTTTTTCTTTTTAACACCTGGCCACAGACAAGTGTAGCAGGTAATCAGGGAATGCTAATGAAGTACAGTAGTTTATTATTAGGTTAACCAGGTTTCCTAAGTCCAAAGGCATTGTTAAACAAAAGGAAAATAAATTATTTCTCCATCAACAACATTTAGAGGATCATTAGGAGGAGTTGTGCACAAGTTGCCTAAGGTAAAAGATTTTAACAAGCAGTGGCATCTCTGCCTAATCTGGGCTGTAGCTGGCATATGCAGACTCCCTTGTGCTCATTGCACTCCCATTCAAACTGAAACAATATCTAATTGTTGGCTGGACTAATTGGGTACATGTACAGTCGTACATTCTGAAGCAAGGGCCCACAGAAATAGTACCAGGTAGATTCTCAGTCACAGGAGGAAAGTTTAAAGGGTAATTTTACCAATGTTTTGAGTCTAGCCCTACCATCTACATGAGTTTGAAAAGAATTGTAAAGTTAGAAAGAGATTAGAGAAGGGTGAATAGGAGCTCACTGTGCTGGTGTGAATGTTAGGAGTAGTTCAGGGACATCAGGAGAACAGAGAATGTAGCCAATACGAGGCTGAGAAAGAGTGAATTTGGTATTTTGTACTGGTGTTACTGCCAAAAAGACCCATTTAAGAATCACTTTAACCTCATTCATTTATTCAGCAGAAAGCATCATTCTATACAAACATAAACTAAAAGTAAACATAAATTCTGCTTCCTTCTTTTTCTTTCCGGTTTAAAAATGTTGTTGTATTTCATACAGCATCATCTCCATTACACAATGCAAGACCTTCTTTTTTTAGCTGGTCCCTTTAGGGTCACCACAGCAAATCATCTGCATCTATTTGACCCTGTTCTCTGATTCTTCTTCTGTCATACCAACTAACTGCAGGTCCTGTTTCTCTAGACCCATAAATCTTCTCTTTGGTCTTCCTTTATGCCTGGCAGGTCCATCTTTAGCATCTTTCTACCAATAGATCCACTATCTCTCCTTAGCAGATGTCCAAACCATTTCAATCCGGCCTCCCTGACTTTGTCTCCATGATGTTCAACCCGAGCTGTGTCTCTGATATGCTCCTTCCTAATTGTGTCCATCCTCATCACTCCCAAAGACAATCTCAACATCTTCAGCCCTGCCACGTGCAGCTCTGCCTCCTGTCTTTTTGTCAGTGCCACCATAATGAAACCACACAGCATAACAAGTCTTATTACAGCCTCGTAAACCTTCCTTTTGACTCTGCCTGTTACGCGCTTCTTGACCTCTGTTCCACACTTTTCTTTCCACTGAACTTAGATTATGCAAGACCAAACACAGAAATTAATATCTGATACTGTACCACTTTAACCTACTGTGATGATCTTGCTTTCTGCATTTTCAGGAGGAGGACTATGGTGTTTACAAAGTGTTAAACATTATCACAGAATTTGTCATATCACTCCAGGTTCTTTAGAAAATTTAAAAAAAATCAATTAGCCGTGTTTTTACCACTAGCACTGATCATGAAAAATCAGGTCAGTTCTCACCACAGTACATTTTTTTCTTAGCTCTTCTAGCTTCATCAAGCCTGTGTTTTAATGCATATACTTTCACATGCAAATGCTGATTAAAATTGAATTGTTAAAAAAACAAAAAAACTATATACTCGGGTATTTTATAATGTGTGGCAGCTATTAAGCTGAACCACAGCATGAAGGCATATCAAATTGGTTCCACAAATAACAAAGCACCTACTGTTAAGAGAGTTAAAAGAGAAATTAGTCAGTTATGTTAAAGTACACTTTACAAAGGCGGCGTTACAAGCCTGAAGACTTGGAACAAAGCAAATAACTGCATAGAAAAGGACTCTCAGTCTATTGCCTCTTTTGACTATTTCCCCTCAGAATCATACAAAATAATATATTTATATTTAAAATTATTTATATATATCAGATGCTTGTATTTAATTTGTAGCTGTTTTTAACACATACAGACACAGAAGTGAAGAAAGCTCTGATATGTCACTACAAGATACATTTTTTCTTCTTGTGGTGAAGCCGTGAGAGTTTACTCTACCTCCAGGACACGGAGGGTTTGGGGCCATAACAAGCAATAGGCAATGTGACAGTGACAAAGGAAATGCATTAGTCAGCCATGCTGTGTGTTTCTGGGAATCCACTCCGTGTAGAGTTCACTCAGGAGAAATTACATTTCTGCTTTGATTTAATTAAAGCTAAATATTGGGCAATCGTCAGGCACTTGGCAGGGTATGCTTGACACTCTAATTATCTCCTGAGGTGCTTTTGTCTTAAAGGCTGCATTCATGCGTGAAACCAATTCCAAAGTTGACTTGTCAAGGGCTGCACATTTTTTTGTTTCTAAAAAAAAGACAAAAAAATGCTGTTTACTTACCACACCTGAAGCTATCTATAACTGTCAGACAGGCTGAGACATCCTCTGAAGACTTCCAGTATGTTGACAGGAATAAAAAGCAAACATATCAGGTTCTTGTTAGTTTGTTGCAGAAAGAAAAAAAAAACAATGCTTTCCTCTTTGTCAATTTGTCAGATTTATATATAAACACAGTTCTGTCATGACTTAATGGGGCTTTAGTTTCTTCAGCAACCAATGTAAAAAAAATCTTCTGATGTTATACAGGTATGTGACGAAGTCTGTGATTTATAAACACAGTATGTACAGTATGCATTGAGTGATGCTTTCCATCTACTTTTTTATTTACTGTATAAATCAACCATCTCTCTCAATTCTTTCTGTTCACTACGCTCTCTCTTTCACTCTCAGTTTTCTCTTGAATTATTCACCAGTGTCATCATGTTGACCTGTTCCTTGTCAGTGCTGTAGCGGTGTGTGTGCATGTGTCACTGCTGCAGCTGTGTGGGTGCATCTGTGTGTCTGTGTCAGGGCCACGCAACGCTCTCCTCATCCAGTCCTCGGCTGTAATTTGTGTCACTGACTTGAGTTTGATGGGTGAGCAGCTCCGCACAACACTGTGTCACAGGGTGGAGTGGCGGTGTGTGTGTATGTGTAAATGTGTATGCACTTGCTGTGTGTATATTTCCATGCTGCCTCTGCATGACTTTGTCTGTCTCCATCCCGAGATGTGGCCATGTGAACCTGCTACAGTTTGTGTGTGTGTACGTCCTTGCATGTGTATGTGTGTGTACCTGTGAGCATGAACAGCAGTGCAGCGCTTTCCCTTCGTCGCCTGCATCGGCATAGTGTCACAGTGAGGAGCCCGGAGGAGACAGCCAAGGCCGCAGCGGTGAGGCGCTCACAGCTGCCACTTGTCACATTAGTCAGCTCAAATTTGGAGGAAATCAATTCGCAACCTTAATTCGCTCGACGACTCCCACGCCCGGTGCAGCCGAAGAGCCCCGGCCACCGGCAGGCTCTCCTGCCCTCCCTCCCCTCAAACCCCCCCAAAGATGAGAAATCGACTCCCAGGGGACAGAAGACATCAATCTTAAATCACCTCCTCCAAACTAATGGCAGTCCCAACCTGGCCAGTCCTGCTAAATTGAATTATTACTGGATTGACAAAAAACTGCTGAGAATATTTTTGAAGGAAGGAAGGAAGGGAAGGTTGAGTGTGTCTTAATGACAGGAAGTGGAGGGAAAAGTGGTCGGAGTGAGTCAAGAAGGGGGGGTAGAAGTTGTACTCATGCACACACATGCACATACAGACACATCATCACCTGTGCAAACGTTCACACGCACGTTCAAATTGCATGCGCTTTAACACCAGAGGCCCACTTAGACACACTCACTTTCACCTTCCTCTCACTCTTTCACACACATGCACCACTTACACACACATTTCACCAGCTACATGCTGTATGCTAATGCTCATCATCAGTCAGGGCAGATTAATGCCCCGGCTCTCAGCTAGGCAGGCTATGCAGATACAGGTACTGCATAGACCACCTACTCATTCAGACACAATACAGGAAGACAGAATTCAGGATAGGGGCTGCAGAGCTGCCGCTCTAGCTCAGGAGCCTTCAAGAATGAGTTTTAGGCTCCATCCTTAACTAGCATGGCAAGTGTAGATTCCCCAGTGAATACATCTAGAAGTAAGAACCTTAAAAATTAATCATACTTCATATACTAGCTTAGATGAGGGAAAAACAACAAAAAAACAACAACAAAAACTTCTAAAAAGTAAAAAAAAAAACCTGATTGCAGGTATTTTAATATAGTTCAAAGTATTTATAATTTTTGCTTCATTGAAGAATACCAGTCAGTGCAGAAATGTCAAAAGAGAAAAGGAAGAAGGGAATAAAAAAAAAACATTCTCAGACAGCAGAGAAACTGTAAATGAGTACAAAAAAAATTTCATCATGGCTCACTGGAACACTTTTTTGCTGCTCCTGTTTGACAATCCCTTACACATTGTACATGTACGTATAAAAACATCAGCAGTAAGAATGGATGGTGAAGCGCACACACACACTGTTGCTGACTTTACTAACAGTTACAGAAATATAATAAATGTCTGTTTTTCAAATGGTTAATGCAAATCTTTAGCCTCCTAGAAAGCGCATCCCTTCCTCTCAATAAAGGAGAGAGAGGTTTGATCATAACACGAATGCTTTGCCATTCAGTGCCAGTGTCTGTCAAGTGTGTACTGCTGTAAACAAGTTGACACTGTCAGCAATGCTGCTTGTTGAGACATATTTACTGTTCCTCATTGTCACCAACCCACCACTCACACAGAGTTACGAGTGTCTTGTGAGGCACATGAAAGTGATGGATGAAAGTTTTTCTCTCCCAGGGCGCGAGGCTGAATTAAATTGAAAGCTACTGTTTATTCCCCCTGTGTCTCGTTGCAGAATCAGGTTTGTTTGCAATTGATTTAAGCCAGGGGGGTCTTTTGTGGAGGAAAAGCTAAGGTTTTTCTCTTGATAGAAAAGATGATTGAATTTGTTTTGTCTCGCGTGCCTCTCCGGTTGCTCTCCATCTTTGCATGTGTCAGTAAATCAGATCAACTCTCTCCCCTGTCAACACACGCTGATTGTTGAGCAGTCAAAGCTAATTTGCAATTGTGCTGTTTGATTTTTTTTCTCCTTTGCTCTCCATTTGTTTCTTACATTGCCTCTTCTTTCTGTCTTTTTTTGCCCAACTTTTTCAGATGTTCTTAGACAGTTTAGCTTTTTGCTGAGAGACTGTCTCTCTCATTCAGAAAGAAAGGGCTTTTCTTACAGTTCTCTTGTTTTAGTTAGCATGGCAAAGGTGCCTGCTTCACTTGCTGCAGAAGTTTAGATGAAATGATGAATCCTGTCTCTAGCAGGTGATGTCTCACTATTGCAGAGCAATCCCCAAGCTGCACCTAGCTGTGATAAGGTTTGGTCCCTGGCTAAGGGGAGCTTGTCAACCGGATTTCCTTTGTAGAAGAACCAACTCTGTCTGAGGAGCTTCCTGTGGGGAAATGGCTACAGAGTCATTATTCATCATCCAAGGCTTTGCTCGGGCCCGTCAGGCACTCTCCCTCGGCAGCAGTCCATCTCTACAACCATTCATCATAGGTCTGAATGCAGCTGAGAGAGAGAGGGAGTGAGACACTTAGGCCCTTTGCTTGCGAGACCCTAATGAAGGCCCTTGCTCACTTCTCATACAAACACCTCAGCGATATTAAGCTGGGTCAATTATCATGTCTCTCTCAGCCAGCCATCACGGTGCAAGCCCTACATTTGAGTGTGAAGTGTTTTAAAGTCAAGGAGGAATAGTATATGCATTAGACAGAACTTAAACACTACACCTTTAAACAAATTCCTCCAGTGCTTTTAAAAGTCAAAGCTGAACTTTTCTATTGGATTTATCTGCCTGTTGTATCAGTCCATATCCAAGGGTGAGACAGTTCTATGTCAAACTGTGGTGTTGCTTTTCAACATTATATCACATGTAGTTGTTAAAGCTTGCTGACTTAGAAACATGTCCACTACAATTAGTTTCCAGTGAAATAGTAGTTTTGGTAAGTTCATTTTAAGTGCATGTGAATGTGGTATATGAAACATGGATGGAATATGGAAACATAATGAGCCATGTGGGCTGCAGATTTATTCTTAGAATAAAATCATTATGTCGCACAATTATTACTGTGAGAAAAATGGAGGTCATTGAAGAAGACTGCAATATCATGAATGTCAGAATTACATATTTGGTGTGCAACATTATCAAAAGTTGTTACAGATACAGGAAGGTCTTGGTTTTGCAGTAACTTCCGTCTCAGCATAACAGCATTCTATTTATACTAAATTGCATAGTCTTAAGTATTAGTTGGTCTTATAAGCTTAGCTCAGCTGTGCTAGCACAGATTACAGTTACAGCTACAAGCACAGCCGCAGGTGCGTGTAGAGTAACATGTGTGATTATGCATCTCCTCCAGGCTAATCTGATGAAATGATCCAGTTTTGAGGAGCGTATGTCCCATTCTGTTCAGTCTGGGGAATCTCAGTTGGTAGTGAGCACTTAACTAGTCGCCCTTTACATTTGTGTGTAAATCTCAGCGTTTGGTGGTCCACGGGAGACTTGTCAATACTCAGAGCCTTATAGGCGGTGGCAGCCTCACTTCAGGGAAAACATTTGCCTTGAAGTACTGTCTTTCCTCATCTTCAATGTCAGCCCTGGGGCTCCAAGACAACATATGTTCCCTGCATGTCCCCAAGACATGGCAGCCAGCGTGCACTCTACGCTAGCTAGTCACACAAACGCATCATCACACGGCTACTGTCTTCTTCACAGCTTCACTTTTTTCTCTTTCTCCTTTACCCCCTCTCATATCCACCACTAAAACAGATGGCCACAAATTACAGTGGCAGTTGTGCCTTAAAAGTACTCTGACAAACTCACAGCAGCACCCTCCCTCACTGAAATGACAAAATCATTAATTGGCATTGTGTAAGGGCTGGCTGCTTTACCAGTGTCTCGCACAGCATGAATGCCTGTCTAAAACTCACAGATGTAAAAGATTAATCTTTTGCCTTCAGGTAGGTGAGCTGAAAATCAGTGGGTGAAAAAAAGCACTCCTAGCTGTTTGGTTAGTGTGGGGAAAAGAGAAGGGGGCACAGGCATGGTACCGTAAAAAGAATTGTATATTTTGTCCTTGAACACACACCAATGTGACAGTTGAATTGTTTTTGTAACAGAACAACGAAGTGACTTAAATATTATTGATAATTTACATTGTTCATTGTTTAGGAAACCTTTCATCTCTAAATTGTTAAGCTCTTCTGGCTCAGATTTTGCATATTTCAGTTTTTCACAGCTTACTGAGTGGTGTATGTGCACAGGGCATGCCCTTTGACAGGAGGATATGATGTGGAATATTACAACCAAGATTAAAGGTATAAATATTAACTACTGCTTATTGCTCTTTTAGTGGTGTATTGAGATGAGTGTATTTTGACATGAGCAAAATTACCACATAATTATTGCTGAAAAAAAAGATATGTGCTAACATGACATTTGAAGTAAAATATGAATAATTAACAAGAATTAATGTAGAATGAAGTCAAGATTTGACAGAAGGCAAAGAAGTAGTTGTATTCCACCAGGAAGCTACTTTCTGAACTACAGAGACAATTCAGACGTCCATCTCTTTATCCCAACTCTCTTATCTGCCATTACCCACCAAGTCACACCGCCTTCACCACCCAAATTAATAAAGCTGTGTGTTAGATATTAGTAAGGCAATAAAAGGATGAATATTTGATAACAGAGATTCAGACACTGTTATCACTAGGCCATTACATCAGCTTTGAGAGCTCAGACTAGAGATATGTACCACTTTCTAATGTCAG
This sequence comes from Pseudamia nigra, assembly GCA_029823295.1. NCBI lineage: Eukaryota > Metazoa > Chordata > Actinopteri > Kurtiformes > Apogonidae > Pseudamia > Pseudamia nigra. Next base: position 24,517 of record JAQQAE010001280.1, read on the forward strand.
CAAAATGGGTCTGACCATATTAGATTTAGCCTAAAACGTAATTATAGTCAAACGTGTTTCCTGTGTTTAAAAAAGCACAGAACATGGAATAACATGCATGTCACCTGCTTATTTTGTTTCACATAATGGAAGAACACTTGTAGTCCTCATTTTTACATCCCTCCCACCTATTTGTCACTCCATCACCATCTTGTCCAATGAAATTCCTCTACTCTTTCTCTCACTATCATTTTTCTTTAACTCTGTTTCTCTTTTATTTTCATTAATCTTTTTCAAGTGCCTTCCATAATCCATCTCCCCAGCCGAGAGGTATTCCCTCAGGGTAAATTACTCTGGAGGCCTGCCTGGCCCCGCACTGCATCAGATTGACCCTCAGCTTGTTTGCCATTTTGTATACTGTACTGTTTATTTAACAAGGAGCAGAGTTAGTGTGATTTCCAGGGACGGGTCCCTGTGATAGTAGCTTTGACACCCTGCCTGAGTA